>CAIGQW010005321.1:1878427-1889283 GCA_903798125.1 Danio choprae | reverse complement strand
TATTGAATGAATGAATAAATACAAAAACAAACAAACGTTCTTAATGTGTATTATAGGTGTGTTTGTATATGTTTTGCCATGAACATAGCTAATGCTGCTGATATGACATTAAAAATGAATGAATGAATGAATAAATGAATAAACATTCTTTGTGTATTATAGGTGTGTTTGTATAGGTTTTGCCATGAATATAGCCAACACTGCTGATTTGACATTAAAAATAAATGAATGAATGAATAAATAGATAAATGAATAAACATATTATTTGTGTATTATAGGTGTGTTTGAATAGGTTTTGCAATGATCATAGCCAATGCTGCTGATATGACATTAAAAATGAATGAATGAATACAAACAAACATGTTCTCAATTTGTGTTATATTTGTTTGTATATGTTTTACCATGAATATAGACAATCCTGCTGATATGGCATTAAAAATGAATGAATGAATGAATGAATGAATGAATAAATGAATAAATGAATAAATGAATAAATGAATAAATAAAGAAAGAAAGAAAGAAACATCTCTGTATTATAGATGTGTTTGTATAGGTTTTACCATGAATAGACAATGCTGATGATACGGCATTAAAATAAATAAATAAATAAATAAATAAATGTATGAGTGAGTGAGTGAGTGAGTGAGTGAGTGAGTGAGTGAGTGAGTGAGTGAGTGAGTGAGTGAATGAATGAACAAACAAACAAACATGTTCTCTCTGTGTATTATAGATGTGTTTGTATAGGATTTGCCATGAATATAGCCAATGCTGCTGATATGGCATTAAAAATAAATAAACAAACCTGTTCTCTGTCTGTATTATAGGTATGTTTGCATGTTTGCAAGGACGGATGTGTGAAGCAGATAAGAAGTGTGTTAGTGAGTCGCTGTGGTGTGACGGTTCGGTGGACTGTCCGTCAGGAGAAGATGAAGCTCAATGCTGTGAGATCATTTCCCGTGATCATATTTGATGATGCGTTCTTTGCTAAACCCAACTGTACGGTATCTGAAATGTAGTGTCTTGTTTTTGTAGATCGCCTATACGGACCTAATTTCCTCCTTCAGAAGTACTCAAATGTGAGCGCTAATTGGAAAAATGTTTGTTCAGAAGGATTTAATAACAACCTCGCCAAGCAAGCCTGTGAGGAGATCGGATACAAGTTAGTAGATTTGATCTAATAACAATGGTCACACTTTACTATAAGGTTTCATTAGTTCATGTATCTACTAACATGCACTAATAATTAACAAAACATCATAGTTGAACATTTACTAATGCATTATTAAAATGCTAATTCATGCTTGTTAACATTAGTTAATGCGCTGTGAGTTAACATGAAAAGACAATGAATGACTTTATTTCCATTAACTAACATCAACAAACATGACCAAATACTGTAATAAATGTATTGCTCATTGTTTGTTCATGTTAATAAATACATTAATACAACATTACATTAATACAACCTGATTGTAAAGTGTTACCATAAAAATCTTAGCAACCGCCTGCTTTTGAATGGTTACACATAGTCCAAACTCAGTCCTGGAGGGCCTGCAGAGTTTAGTTACAACCCCAATCAGACACACCTGGGCTAGCTCAAGCTCTTCAAGCTCTTACTAGGGTTTCTTGAAATATTCATGCAGGTGTATTGAGGGAAATTGGAGCTAAAATCTGCAGGACTCTGCCCTCCAGAACCAAGTTTGGGCACCCCTAGTCTAATGCATTTTGGGTGTGATTGTTTTGTAAAAATGTGCAACGTTTGTCTGTTTCGCAGGGACACATATGCGGGTTATCAGGAGATTTTCTCGCCATCACTTGACTACATGTTGGTGAACATTCTCTCTTTTCTTCCAATCTGAATATGAGCACATATTGTTTTTTACAGTAAAGAGTGCGTTAGACTTTCTTTTTAGCTTTAGATTTTCTTTTCTATTTGATTTTCCAGATATTTAATAACAGTTATTAAAAGTATTACAGTGCAGCACTGTGGCCTCACACAGCAAGAAGGTCGCTGGTTTGAGTCCCGGCTGGACCAGTTGGCATTTCTGTGTGGAGATGCATGTTCTCCCCGTGTTGGCGTGGGCTTCCTGCGCTATACACCTGCGCTATAGGTGAATTGGATGAACTAAATTTGCCATAGTGTATGACTGTGTGTGTGAATGTATGTGAGAGTGTATGGGTGTTTCCCAGTACTGGGTTGCGGCTGGAAGGGCATCCGCTGCGTAAAACATATGACGGAATAGTTGACCGTTCATTCTGCTGTGGCAACCTTTGATAAATAAGGGAATAAGCCGAAGAAAAATGAAAGAATGTAAAATATTACAAAAAGTATAATAAAAGAAATACGGAAATGTCCTATTGGTGTGTAATTTGACAGACTTTGCTTTTCCTGTGAGCATATGCGGTTCATGCATCCAAGTATATGTGTACATGAGTGGAAAATCCACAGAGCGTGACCGTGGCATGTGCACAAGTTAATTGACAGTGCTCCCACTACTTTTGCACTTTTCTTGGTGCAAAAACAAACCGCCATTGCTATGAATGGGTTTCATTGCACAGAGCTTTCTGCGTCTGGTCTGAAAGCTGCTTCAGTCTGTGCAATGTCTATGGCTAAAAGGAGAGTGAAACCAGCGCGCTGAACAGTATGATCCAGCAAAACCTTTTATGGACCCTTTTTCAGAAAACCGTTATGATGCGTTTAATGGTCATCAGCAGTGTTGGGGGTAACGCATTACAAGTAATGCGAGTTACGTAATAATATTACTGTTCTTAGTAACGACTAAAGTAACGCATTACTTTAAAAAATAAGTAATAATATTTGTTTCTTGTTTGAAAGTGTAATGCGCGTTACTTTTTAGTTGAATTAATTCGCTTCTAAAAAATAAATAGCTGAATTAAAATTGAAGCAGTCACAATGAATCATGCAGTCAATGAGAAGTATAGCATGTATAACTCTGGGGTCAGGAAGTTCTCAGTTAAACATTATCCTAAAATATTATTTTTTGATGTGTTTTTTAAAGGTAAATGTAGGTGTACCGTACAATGTAGGTGGAGGTTATACAGTGCATTGTTAATTGCAGAGCTCCTCTATTAAAAAAAGAAAGAAAAAAATAGTTCTGAAAGAGATCAAGCCTCATCCAGGTCATTAAAAGTAACTCAAAAGTATTGTAATGCTTAATGTAATAATTACTTGCTATAAAAAGTAACGCAACTGGTTACTTTTTTGGGTAGTAACTCAATATTGTAATGCATTACTTTCAAGAGTAACTTTCCCCAACACAGGTCATTAGCATCTTAAATCCCTGACAGCTTTTAATATTTCGATTATTATTTTATTTTTAATGTACGAACATTCATTCATTCATTGATGTTCATTTATATGCATTTATGTATGTATTGTATCATCTTTGCATCAATTTACAAAAAATGATTAAACCCCTGTGCAAGGTGATTCTAACCCAGTGTCTATAGGGGCGGGACAAAAGACGAGTGTTGAATTAACTCTCACAGAGTTGATTTCAACACTTTTATGAGTTTATATAGCTCCACACTTTCTGGAGTTAAATTAACATTATACAAATACATAAAAATAAAACACTAAAGGTTGAGTTGTTTTTTTTGACTCCCAAAAAGTGTTAAAACAACTGTTATACATATATTATAATTGAATAAATATAATAGCATAAAATGTACTTACCGCCAAAAACTACACCATGCTGTTAACCATTTCTCTCAGAGACATACTAACTTGAAATGTGTGGGGGGCTGAGTGCTTGGGCGGAGTATCATCATAAGCAACTCTGATGATCAACTCTTTTAAATGACTCCAACACTTGACACGATTCTACATTATATGTGTTAAAATTACATTTTGAGAGTTGAAATTAACTCAGAAAGATTTAACATCGAAATTTCAACTCCCCAGTTTTTGCTGTGAGTACATTTGAAGTTATTCGCTCTTCTGGCGGCCGTTATCAGTCTCACACTATTTTATTTGTATTTTTTTCTGAAAGTCTTGCACCCATTTAATGAATGGTTAATGATGTTTTTTAATGTGTGTGATCTTGTTTAATAAGTCATCTTTTTGTGTTTCTCTTATGTTGATTCAGTTCAGCTTGTCGATCTTTGACAGCAGTGTCACTCAAATGTACTGGTAAGATAATAGTGTTGCATCTGTTCATTTTATTTATTTGTGTTTGTTACATGACTTTTAAGTGTGAAAATACTTATAAAATTACCTTTGAAGTTATATCACTTTAGAAATGTCTATGAAAGTTTATATGGGTATATTGCAGCATGAAAAATATATCCCTTTTATTGTCTGAACGTTGGAGTTTATGCAAGTAAAATGAATGGATCTCGTTTGAAAGGTTTTCAGAGCACATTAATGTTATTGTTTTGTTAGAATTAAAGGTTTTTAATAATTTGCACTCGTTTTGAATAATCGTTTTGAGTTATAATTTGAATCATTTTAATTCCATTCGTTCCAATGTGGTTAAAAATACTATAGTGACTCTCAAAGGAAATGCTCTTATATATTTCAAACAAAGACAATTTCACATAAGATTTCTCATCAGTTTTAAAATACAAAACATAAATAGTCTTTATGTGTCATTTTACATTTATTCAAGTTATCTTTTTATTTTATTTTCATAAAAAATGTGGGAAATGCAGTAATGACATGGTAAAAACATGGTAACATTCAAAGCCTTAAAATATTTCAACATTCACTAAGTAATATGAAGTTGTTGATCAAATATAACACAATTTGAGATTATATTTTTTATAATATAATATAATTTTATATAATATAATATAACACAATTTTAGCTATTATATTACATTATATTATATTATATTATGGGGCAGCACGGTGGCGCAGTGGGTAGCACAATCGGCTCACAGCAAGAAGGTCGCTGGTTTAAGCCCTGGCTGGGTCAGTTGGCATTTCTGTGTGGAGTTTGCATGTTCTCCCCATGTTGGTGTGGGTTTCCTCCGGGTGCTCCCGTTTCCCCCACAATTCCAAAGACATGCGGTATAGGTGAATTGGGTAAGCTAAATTGTCCGTAGTGTATGAGTGTAAATGAGTGTGTATGAATGTTTCCCAGTGATGGGTTGCAGCTGGAAGGGCATCCGCTGCGTAAAACATATGCTGGATAAGTTGGCGGTTCATTCCGCTGTGACGACCCCAGATTAATAAAGGGACTAAGCTGAAAAGAAAATGAATAAATGAATTCATTTTCATTTAGCTTACCCAATTCACCCATACCGCATGTCTTTGGACTTGTGGGGGAAACCGGAGCACCCGGAGGAAACCCACGCCAACACGGGGAGAACATTCAAACTCCAAACAGAAACGCCAACTGACCCAGCCGAGGCTCGAACCAGTGACCTTCTTGCTGTGAGGCGAACGTGCTACCCACTGCGCCCCCGTATAAATGAATAATATAATATAATATAAGATCCTCACGGTGGCGCAGTGGGTAGCACGTTCGCCTCACAGCAAGAAGGTCGCTGGTTCGAGCCTCGGCTGGGTCAGTTGGCGTTTCCGGTTTCCCCCACAAGTCCAAAGACATGCGGTACAGGTGAATTGGGTAGGCTAAATTGTCCTTAGTGTATGAGTGTGAATGGGTGTGTATGGATGTTTCCCAGAGATGGGTTGCAGCTGGAAGGGCATCCCCTGCGTAAAACATATGCTGGATAAGTTGGCAGTTCATTCCGCTGTGGCGACCCCAGATTAATAAAGGGACTAAGCCGAAATGAAAATGAATGAATGAATATATTATAAGCTCTGACTGTTTTATAACATAACAATACTTCAAATCCAAGCAGACTCTCAATGCTCAGATTATAAATGCATTGATGTTGGATAATGAGACAAAAACTGAAATATGAATACTATAATTGTATGTAATTGATTAGTGAGTGCATACCAGTTGTCAGGTTTTCATTTTTAGTGAAATTTTCATTTGTGACTTCTGTTCCAGATTGTGGGCGGAGCATTGGTAACCGGATTGTGGGTGGGATCACGGTGACCTCGAAGGGGATGTGGCCATGGCAGGTCAGCCTGCATTATTCCGGAAGGCATCTGTGCGGCGGCTCCATCATCACTCCTTACTGGATCCTCACTGCGGCACACTGCGTTCATCAGTGAGTCTCTTTAAACCAGCTCATTTAGGACACAGCACAGCAGGTTGAACGGGGTACAAAAAATAATTCCTATTTATCACCATACTTACCCGGTTGATGATTACATTAAGAATTACCAACATTTTTTCTATGACAAGGCAAGGCAAACTTTATTTATAGAGGACAGTTTTACACAATCGTACTGTAGTTGATCCAAAGTGCTTTACAATAATAAAAATAAAATAAGATATTTAATAAATAAATTAAAATAAAACTTGTATTAAAAATATAAGAAAAAAAAGAAAGAAAGAAATAAAATAAACTGAAATACAGAAATAAAATCACATGCATGCATCACATTTAAAGGCAAGGGGGTAAAAATAAGTCTTCTAGATGTATAAGCATCCAATGATGGAGAAATCCTGATGTTCAGAGGGAGACTGTTCCAGAGTTTTGGGGCCGCAACACAGAAAGCTCGATCGCCTTTTGATTTGCAGCGAGACCGAGGAACAGACAAAAGAAACTGATCATAGGACGTTAATGGCCTAGAAGCTGTATATTGCCTAGTAAGCTCACAGATATAGACTGGGGCAGAATTATGCAATGCTTTATATGTGAAAAGAAGGATCTTAAAATCAACTCTGAATTTTATAGGAAGCCAGTGCAATGACAGAGGAGATATGATCTCTTTTCTTAGTTCCTGTTAACAATCTGGCGGCTGCATTCTGAATCAACTGTAACCGAGACATTGTTGATTGAGGTACACCAATGTACAAAGAGTTACAGTAGTCTAACTGAGAGGAAATTAAAGCATGAATTACAATTTGTAGATATATTTTAGAAAGAAACGGTTTAACTTTTGCCACAATGCTTGTCAAACTGCATAAGTGGATCAAAAATAACTCCCAAGATTCTTGGCGTGATTGTGTAGGTTGTCGTTTAGGAATCCTAGCTGAGTGTTAATTGAATCATTAGTAGCAACAGGACCTAATAAGAGCACTTCAGTTGTATTTTCATTTAGTTGCAGAGAGTTATTGGTCATCCAGGTCTTAATGTCAGTTATGCCGAGTTCAGACTGCAGGATTATCAAAGTAGTCGCGTCACAGATGTTTTCACACTGCATGACTATCTGTGGTAGCATTCAGTCGGTGCTGTGTTTACACTGCAAGATTGATCGGTAAAAGGGGTTTTTACACTGCATGACTTTACAATAGGAAGGATCGCTCACAACTTTGTCTCGGTCCACAAACTACGTCTCACAACCAAACAAGAAGTGACATGGAAACAACGCGAGGTCACATAATATATCTTTTGTTTAGTGGGGTTGAAAATGTACTTATTTTGCTCTCCTGGCCTTTAAAGGGAATTAGCAATTTCTTGCAAAGTTTTTGCTTTATCGAGCCAGTTGTGGTATTGCTCAGATGACACGTCAAACAGACCCGAGTGCTGCTGCCAATTTTCCACTAGTTTTACCTCCATTTCTTGGGTCCAAATAGACCGAAAAGAAGCGCTTTTAACTTCTCCCCAACCTCCCGCTGGCCTGCAGATACCATACTAGTGGATGCTGCTATCTCATTGGCTGTATGTGATCTCCAATGTTATTTTCAATCAGAACACATCTCACACGGCATGATTTGAATCGACAACATGTCCAGATATTTAAAATGATTCTCTCAGATCGGGTTAGTCGGCGATTTCTCAAAACCTGTCGGCGAGTCAAAATCAGGGCTTAAATCATGCAGTCTGAACTTGGCATTAGGCATAGGAAAAGGTGTTCTAATGATAAATCTTTTCCTAGTTTGATAGGAAAACATAGTTGGAGGTCATCGCCATAGCAGTGATAGTTTATGTTATGCTTGTGGAGGATTGAGCTTAGAGGAAGCAAATAGAGAGAAAATAATAGAGGGTCAAGAATAGATCATTGTGGAATGCCACAATGAATGGGTATAGGTGGGGAAGTAAAAGATCCAATATTTACAGAAAAATACCTCCTCTTTAAATATGAGGAGAACCACTGAAAGCCAAGACCCTGAAACCCAACAACACACTCAAGTTTTCAAAAATGTTATATTTTTAATGAACACTCAACTCATTTTACAACTCTCCTAGAGTTAAGCAGCTGTATTTTACCATTATTAAATCCATACAGCCGATCTCTGGGTCTGGCTGGAACACTTTTAGCTTAGCATAAATCATTGAATTGCATTAGACCATTAGCATATAACTGGAAAAGTCGAGGTTTAAATAAGAAAAATGCCAAAAATCTTTGGTCATTTTTGAACGAGATGCTAATGGCCTAATCTGATTCAATGATCTATGCTAAGCTAAGCTAAAAGTGCTCCCGCCAGACCCAGAGATTGGCTGAATGGTCTCAAAAATGGTAAAACTCCACTGATTAACTCTAGAGGGGTTGTAAAATAAGCCTATTTTTAAAAATGTTCCTTTAATATGCAAATGGAGCAATTTTATAGTTAAATATAAAAAAAAAGGCAAGGCAAGGCAAGTTTATTCATTTAGCACGTTTCATAAACAATGGTAATTCAACGTGCTTTACATAAACAAGAATAAAAGAAACAATAAAATAAAAACAACAAAAAATTAAAAATGATTAAAAACAGATTAATATGTGTTAAAACAGGTTATAAAAGAATGAAAAAGAAAAGAAAGACATAATAGTGCGATCTGTCGGACGTATCACAGTGCTCATTCAGTAAAGGCACAGCTAAACAGATGTGTTTTCAGTCTGGATTTGAATGTACCTAATGTTGGAGCACATCTGATCATTTCTGGAAGCTGATTCCAGCAGCGGGGGGCGCAGTAGCTGAAGGCAGATTCACCCTGCTTCGACTGAACTCTTGGAATTTCTAGTTTATATGATCCTAAAGATCTGAGTGATCTATTAGGTTTGTATTCAGTAAGCATATCTGTAATGTATTGAGGTCCGAGGCCATTAAGTGATTTATAGACAAGTAATAATACTTTAAAATCTATTCTGAATGTAACTGGGAGCCAGTGTAAAGACCTGAGGACAGGTGTGATGTGCTCTGATTTTCTGGTTCTGGTCAGAATCCTGGCAGCAGTGTTCTCGATGAGCTGCAACTGTCTGACTGTCTTTTCGGGAAGGCCAGTGAGGAGTCCGTTACAGTAATCCACCCTGCTGCTGATAAAAGCATAAACAAGTTTTTCTAAGTCCTCACTAGAAACAAAGCATCTAATTCTTGTAATGTTTTTGAGATGATAGTATGCTGATTTAGTTAGCTTTGACATGACTACTGAGACTCATATCTAACTCCAGAATCACACCAAGATTCATGACCTTATTTTTTGTTGTTTAACCCCTAGAGCCAAGGTACACATTCAGCTTGAGAACCTCATATCTGTTCCCAAATGCAATGACTTTATTTTTTTCTTTGTTTAACTGAAGTTATATGAAGTAAGGTTCAAAAGTGATTAATGTTTTGATATATATTAGAGTCAAAGGTTTTTACTGCAGGGGTTTTGGGAATTAATTTTTATCACTCCTTAATGCTGTGAATAGAAATTCTTTTATAAAGTTAAACTAAAGTGTTGTATATAATCAGGCAAAATGTGTACAGTATAAACATATCCTTCAGTAAAAACCTTCAGAATATAGATATGAATAAAGTTGTGGAGTAGTGTGGTGTATATAAAAGCGATTTATGGCTCAGTGCAGAAGAAAAATCTCATTTTGAGGAAAAACAGCCTTAATATATATTTTTTATTGAGACCTACAAACACAAATTGATAAAGTGTGCCAAAATAAATGGTTAAAGGTGTATTGATTGATACAAAATATACAACAGTATGTTTTGGATGTTTTATTTCCTTAAGAATGGTCTCCCCTACAGTAAACACACTTACGATGAGCTCTAATGAAAGAAAAACATGTGCAGGTTTTCAAATCCAGGGGGCTGGATGGTGTACGCTGGATATCTGACCCAATCAGAGATGGCGTCAGCCGCCGGAAACTCTGTAAACAGGATTGTCATCCATGATTTCAACCCAAAAACCAACGAGAATGACGTTGCACTGATGAGACTAAACACTGCACTCACTATTTCAAGTAAGATTGAGTTTTCATGATGTTTCCCAGCCAATAAGATTATCATTTGAGAATTATTATAATAAATTAAGTCAAAGAATGTTTGATTAATGCAATGTAGTTTTAGAAGGATTTATGTACCGTTATAGTGTTTATAGTGATAGATTTTATCTTTGTTTTTACTTTTATGATTGTTTTAGTTTTATTTAAGTTAAAATTTATAATTATATTCAGCTTACTTGGTTTTATACATACAAGTACCTTTAATAAGGTCTTAAGTGTTCCCATCTAATATTTATATTTTATTAATATTTTGTTAATATTTGTTAACAACAAAATGTAATAGTTTGTATTTTAAAATTATTCATATACTATACATTACTATAATTATTTTATATAGTGTTCATTAATATTTGTACTATTAGCTTTTTTAATTGTTATTATTTTATTATTATTATTTTTTTTTAGTACTGTAATTTTAAAAGTTTTTATGTTTTAATGTTTATATTAACTATTATATTTTAATAGTTAGTGTATTTATAATTATATACAATTATTTATTACAATTATTTTGTTTAACTTATTTTCGTAATTATATGATAGGTAGATAGATAGAAAGATAGATAGATAGATAGATAGATAGATAGATAGATAGATAGATAGA
>CAIGQW010005321.1:1823057-1838862 GCA_903798125.1 Danio choprae | reverse complement strand
TGTGTGTGTGTGTGTGTGTGTGTGTGTGTGTGTGTGTAAGCACACTTGGCAATAATACCCATTCTGATTCTAATATATATATATAACTTTTTCCAGCCAAACTAAAAGAAATAAGACTGTCTCCCAACGAAATATACAGTATATTAGGAAATACTGTACGAAAAAAATGCTCTTTTAAAAATCACTAATTTGAAATATTAAAAAAAGAATCAATATTTCAGAGAAGGGGCTAATCATTTAGTCCTCAACTGTACTAGCATGTTGTGTTTTCATAACCAAAATAACTTCTTCTCCCTCTTCAGCAACATCTCTTATCTACTGGCAGGCTTAATCGAGACGCCTTTGTCACTCAGATAAACGTCAGAATAGGAAATGAAAGACTATCATAGCTTCTTTAATTCCTTCATTACGTGTACCTGTCACTCCGTTCAGGTGGTCAGTGAGTTCGAAGTGGCCCCAGATGAGTTCCTGCACCGCGTTCACAATCTCAGCCGTAACAGGAAGTACAGCATCTGGGTGATGGCAGTGACTGCGGCCGGACGCGGGAACAGCAGTGATGTCATCACCGTTGAACCCCTGGCCAAAGGTCAGTCACTTACCTTGCTTTTCTTCAGGAGGAAAGCAGCCGATCTGTGCTTTTATAAGTCAGGTTTTATGTTTAGCAGTTCTGTAGTATTAGAAGAGCGTGATAATAAGCCATGGGAGATCTGCAGAATAAAAAAAAGTATTGCATGGTGTATAAATATGCTGAAATATATGGTGTTTGAGCACATTTTAGTAGGGGCAGATGTGATTGTATTAGACCTGATATGAAATTGAAATGACATTTGCAAACGACTGTTGAAACTCAGCGAACTTCTCTACACTTGAAAAAATAAAACGTGTGTTTGATAAAATGTGTTTTTGTCTGGTTTCTAGTCCAGACATCTGCAAATTCTTATAGAAAGAAGCAGATTCAGAAATAATGAGTCAAAATGAAGTGAATTGGTCTTAAAAGAAGCTACATTATCTGCTAGAATAGTTAGTAAAATGATCTTGTTTTTGTGTTTTGTGTTTTTGGTTTGAAATAAGTTTATTTATAAGTTTATTTATCTGCACTGGCAGATAATTTAGCTTTTATTAAGGAAAAACAACAGCACAGCAAGAAGGTTACGGATTTGAGTCCGGGTTGGCCCAGCTGGCATTTTTTTTGTGGAGTTTGCATGTTCTCCCTGTGTTGGAACGGTTTTCGTGGTCCGGTTTTCCCCACAGTCCAAAGATGTGCGTGCGTGCGTGCGTGCGTGCATGCGTGTTTTTGTGATGTATCAGAACACAAATCTGTATAATGACATAAGTATGACACAGGTATTACAAAAAGGAGGTGAAATATGAGGACATTGTTGACGTCCTCATTTCTCAAAAAGCTTATAAATCACCTGTGATGGTTGGGTTTAGGGGTAGGGTGGGGTTAGGCCAATACAATATACGGTTTGGACGGTATAAAGTGTGTGTGTGCGTATGTGTTGTAGTCTCTTTTCGTGTGTGTGTGTGTGTGTGTGTGTGTGTGTGTGTGAGAATGTAAGTATATGGGTGTTTCCCAGTACTGGGTTGCAGCTGCTGCATAAAACATATGCTGGAACATATATGCTGCGACCCCTGATAAATAAGGGACTAAGCTGAAGGAAAATGAATGAATATCCCACATTACTTGGTTTTATTGAAGCATATATGTATAATGAAACATTTTGAGTGAACTACCCTTTAAAGTGTTCATATCTTAGTTTAATAATGGTTTGTGTTTTTTTTACATCTAAACAGCTCCTGCCAAAATCCTCACCTTCAGTGGTACAGTTACAACACCATGGATGAGGGACGTGGTTTTACCCTGCAGGGCAGTCGGAGACCCTCCTCCTGCTATCAAATGGCTGAAAGAGAGGTAAACAATCCACCGACGACAATAACAACAGTATTAACACCAGTATGAGCATGAGAAAGAAGATAGAGTTGAAGTCAGAATTATTCGTCCTCCTGTGAGTTGTTTTCAATATTTCCCAAATGGTGTTTAACAGAGCGAGGAATTTTCCACAGTATTTCCTATAATATTTTTTCTTCAGGAGAAAGTCTTATTTGTTTTATTTCGACAAGAATAAAAGCAGTTTTTATTTTTTTTAAAGCATTTTAAGGTCAATATTATTAGCCCCCTTAAGCAATATTTTTTTTGATTGTCTACAGAACAAACCACTGTTATACAATGACTTGCCTAATTAACCTAATCAACCTAGTTTAGCCTTTAAATGTCACTTTAAGCTGAATACTAGTATGTTAAAAATATATAATAAAATATTATGTGTTGTCATCATGGCAAAGATAAAAGAAATCAGTTATTAGAAATGAGTTATTAAAGCTATTATGTTTATAAATGTGTTGAAAAAATCTTCTCTCCATTAAACAGAAATTGGGAAATAAAGTATACAGGGGGGCTAATAATTCTGACTTCAACTGTAGATCTGCTAGCCGAGTTCAGTGTGATTGTGAAAAAAACACTCAGTGCAGATCCAGCTTTTCATCAAGAGCAAACAGCAGCTTCTGAATACCTATGAGTAGCATCCGTCACTAGGGAATGCTGGGAAATGTCAAACTCTGCCTCCTTCATTGAGGATTCACACTGTTTGTCGACAGCGGGAGTCCGGCCCCTGCGGTCATTGATGGAAGACGCAGCATCCACGGAAATGGCAGCTTCGTCATTAAGACTGTGAAAGCAGAGGATTCTGGGTATTACACATGTGTCGCCAGCAATAACTATGGGACGGACGAGATCATTCTGAATCTCCAGGTTCAAGGTGAGGAGGAAGAGTGGCTTTCTGTGTGGATGGAGCTGCAGGGTTTAGGGTAAACTGAGAATTGGGATCATTTTGCTTTTGTGATTCTGAATGGACATGCAAAAACAAATATCATAGAGCTTCTGGCTTAAACGTTATTTTGCTGCAGTCTATTTAAATATTGAAATACTTATATTCTATTAATTGTTTGAGGCCATGTCCACCACACTAATACATTATCAACAAAGGAGCACGGCTTTGTGCTGCAAGTAGGGAGCGATGCGCACATGATGTGCAAGCAGTGCACACGTGACGCACCCGCATTGTCCAGGCGCACAAGTTCAAAACATCTCAGCTTTCCAGAATGCCTCGAGCGCACAGCGATTCATGTAACTAGAACTAACAAGTCTGCTTCACATTTCAGTAATAACGGTAGACTAATTACCTCAGACCAACACAGAGCACCCAAACACTGCAGTGCTTTTCTCCATAAATAAAACTTATATTGGAGCTGCAGCAATACTTTGTCCGTTTGTCATCCTCTGAGAAAACGGTTGATGGTCACCTACTGTAGTTACGAGAGACGCCAGGGGAGCGCGAGAGCAAAGCGCATTGAAAATGGTGAATGAAACCATGCACCGCGCACTACTCACATGCTTTTAGATGCAATATGTGAACTGACTTGGGTTGTGTTGTCAACGCCACCTCAGGTCAGAATAACAACACATGCAAAATGAGTGCCGTGGCTAGCAGCAGTGAGGAGATTGTAAATAAAAAAGGATGTAAGGACGCCGCCAGAGTGGCTTTTTGGTTTCTTTTCTTGTGCATCCCAGCCACTAGCTCCCCATCTGAAAGAGTTTTCAGCATAGGAGTAATGTAGTCATTCAACTTCGCAATTTGTTATGTTGCAATATGTACTTGAGTAATGATGATTGGCTCCTTTACTTGAAAGCTCAGACTTATCATTTGTTTTGTTGACAGAGTTTGAGGTTTACTGTATCATTATTATTGACACCTTACAGATGTTGATCTACCTTAAAGTTTGCTTTGATCATTCAGCATGTGCACTTTACCATTGCACACACTTTCTAACATTTTATTTATCAAGTCTAAGAGTCTCTTGAACACTTAGGTTTATTTTATTATAAGACATAAGAAACGAGATATTTTTGTTTAATTGCTTTTTGTTTTTGACTATAAAACTGTTTGCTTTAGTAATGTTGGTAAGGGCCTCACGGTGGCGCAGTGGGTAGCACGATCGCCTCACAGCAAGAAGGTCGCTGGTTCGAGCCTCGGCTGGGTCAGTTGGCGTTTCTGTGTGGAGTTTGCATGTTCTCTCTGTGTTTGCGTGGGTTTCCTCCGGGTGCTCCGGTTTCCCCCACAAGTCCAAAGACATGCGGTATAGGTGAATTGGGTAAGCTAAATTGTCCGTAGTGTATGTGTGTGAATGAGAGTGTGTGGATGTTTCACAGTGATGGGTTGCAGCTGGAAAAGGCATCCGCTGCGTAAAACATATGCTGGATAAGTTGGCGGTTCATTCCGCTGTGGCGACCCCAGATTACCAAAGGGACTAAGCCGAATGAAATGAATGAATGTTGGTAAGTTAAAATAAAGTGGTTAAATAAATGAAAAATACTAATATTCCTAAATGTATTGTAAAAAAATTAATTTAAATAATTATTGATACTGAATGATATGAAGCATTATATCATGATAATTGTTTTTGCTGTATCGACCAGCCCTAGTATTAAGTGTATGTTATCATTAGGACAGGGACTTGGTGCCACCTTCTGGTGGTTTGAGTTTCATGTTTATTTATGCCAGGTCAAACTCAACCAGCAAAATTTACTTATAATTTTCGAAGAAATAAAAAAAATATTGATGTCATTTTGGTCGATATCACCCATTCTTATGCAGAGAATTAAGTATTTGCTTGAGTAAATTACATATAGTCAATGAAAAAGCGCGAACAGAGACTAATTTCCAACTGTTCCACCTGGATAGAGACGAATTTCCACCTATTTGCCTCAATCACATCTTCCGCACAAATTCAAAACAGGCGAAAAACATCCCGCGAGTAAACTAGAGCTAGTGACATGCTTCCTCGCATTTGGTGCAAAAAAACAAAACAAAAACACATTACTGTGTGGTAGTTTATGAATCCAGTGCTCTCTTAACATCAGCTGTGATTCAACTTTTAACTTTTTCTTAACAAACAAACAAAACCTGTCGCACACATATAGGTTCTCTAAAAATATATGTGTAATATTAACATGAAATACAAATAATTAATAATATTAGTGAATATACACATGGAAGGTGGCATGGTGGCTCAGTGGTTAGCGCTGTCGCCTCACAGCAAGAAGGTCACTGGTTCGAGTCCCGGCTGGGCCAGTTGGCATTTCTGTGTGGAGTTTGCATGTTCTCCCTGTGTCGGCGTGGGTTTCCTCCGGGTGCTCATAGCATATATACATGCGCTATAGGGGAATTGGGTAAACAAAATTGACCTTGGTGTATGAGTGCATGCGTGTCTGAATGCGAGAGTGTATGAGTGTTTCCCAGTACTGGGAGGAAGGGCTGGAAGGGCAGCCGCTGTGTAAAACATATGTCGGAATAGTTGGCGGTTCATTCTGCTGTGGCAACCCCTCATAAATAAGGTACTAAGCAAAGGATAATGAGTGAATGAATATATAAGGAAAGAAAGGTATAAGGAATAGTTCTACTCTTCTAAATAACTGAAGGGTTCATCTTCTTTATGTGATCTAAAACGGGTTGCCTCTTACAGTATATTATATTCTTTCTGAGCTCAAGTGGTGTAATAGTTCCATAAGCCATTGCTTAAAGGTTGGAGGACGTTTTTCCCTTTTATTTGAGCAATATTGTGATGGAACATTTGAAAGGTTTAATAGACATTTACAGTAGCTGAATTGCTGTCAATTAGTGATACGATTGCATTTGTGTTTAAATCCAGATCATGATCTTTTACAGATTAATCTGGCATCTGTAGTTCTCACACCATGTTTCTCACTGTATAAATGTCATCTTCAGTCCCTCCTGACCAACCTCGTCTCACTGTGACCAAAACCACCACCACATCCATAACCGTGACCTGGACGCCCGGAGACAACGGCGGGAGCTCCATTAGAGGTGAGCGTTTACATTTTCAGATGGAGGAAAAATAAAGCTGCTGTTTTTTTTTGTTGTTGATCACAATTAAGATTAAAATCCTTATTTTGGCACATTCTATTCGAATCCAATTGCTGTTTATAGATTAAAGAGCAAAATACAAATGAAATGGGTTATTAACTTTAAAAAACAACAACCGTTCATGGGTGGTTTAAAATCCAATTAACTTTTTTTCCCCCAACATAATTAACGAGCCTGTGAACATTGCTACAGACTTTAAATGCAGTTCATCCAATCAGAATCCTAATTTATTTGTCTCGTTATAGTAATACGAGTCTTTGGTTGTTACATAATCAGAGCTAGATTTTGCATTGAAGGTACAATTGTTTTGTGTAATTTAATCCTTTGGTTTGTACCCATTAGGCTTAGAATATAATCAAATCCCATTACATGTACTGTTCATTTGTAAAGCATTTAAAGGAGTCGGGAGCTGTCTTTGTATTATTATTTGGTACTATTCTCTGTGGTCCTTTTAATACTATTAAGATTTTAAAATAAACAAACATCATAATATATAAGTAATAGGCTGTTTTCTGGCCTGTTTTGACCTTCGTCATCAGAAAACACTGTATAAATACACTCATTGGCCATTTCATTTGGTACACCTTACTAGTACCCGGTGTGGTCTTTTGCTGCTGTATCCCATCTGCCTTAAGGTTCCTGAGTTCAGAGATGCTCTTCTGCATACCTCGGTTGTAACGAGTGGTTATTTGAGTTAATGTTGCCTTTCTATCAGCTGGAACCAGTCTGGCCATTCTCCTCTGACCTCTGGCATCAACAAGGCATTTGCGCCCACAGAACTGCCGCTGACTGCATATTTTCTCTTTTTCAGACCATTTTCTGTAAACCCTAGAGATGGTTGTGTGTGTAAATCCCAGCAGATCAGCAGTTTCTGAAATACTCAGACCAGCCCCTCTGGCACCAACAACCATGCCACGTTCAAAGTCACTTAAATCAGCTTTCCTCCCCATTCTGATGCTCGGTTTGAACTGCAGCAGATCGTCTTGACCATGTCTACATGCCTATATGCATTGAGTTGCTGCCATGTGATTGGCTGATTAGAAATTTGCGTTAACGAGCAGTTGGACAGGTGTACCTAATAAAGTGCCTGGTGAGTGTAGGTTTAGCATAGGTTGGTGTGATTTACCTATAGTTTTGGTTGAAAAGTATATACCTTGTTTATAAATGAACCTGCGATGAAATTAAGTGAACAAAAGACCAAGGGGCTGTTTCATAAACCAAGCTTAGAGAAAAAGCCAGGCTTATTTTGGTAAGTGAGGTTTATTAATGGCGGATTCGGTTTCATAAATCAAATTTACGATTGTTCAAACTCAGTTACTCTGGGAACTCATGCTAGGAAATTAGCTAGGTCCGGGGCAGGTTAACTCTCAGGCTAAGTCTTAAGTTCAAGCTTAATCAAAGTAATGTTGACATTCAACTGCCGTAATTTGATGCCATTTTATTTCACTTAACCTCTTAATAATGATTAACTTTATAGTCACTTAATAGTAAGTAAATGTGTATGTATATATACATGGCGCAGTGAGTAGCACGATCGCCTCACAGCAAGAAGGTCGCTGGTTCGAGCTTCGGCTGGGTCAGTGGGCATTTCTGTGTGGAGTTTGCATGTTCTCCCCGTGTTGGCGTGGGTTTCCTCCGGGTGCTCCGGTTTCCCTTACAAGTCCAAAGACATGCGGTATAGGTGAATTGGGTAAGCTAAATTGTCCGTAGTGTATGTGTGTGTATGAGTGTGTGTGGATGTTTCCCAGTGATGGGTTGCAGCTAGAAGGGCATCTGCTGCGTAAAACATATGCTGGATTAGTTGGCGGTTCATTCTGCTGTGGCGAACCCAGATTAATAAAGGGACTAAGCCGAAAAGAAAATGAATGAATGAATGAATATAAATGTGGGTGTACTGATTTTAGACCATTCTTATAGTTATTTTGTTAGATGAGCTCCAGATTTGGCTTTAGTACTGACTAAACTAATGTATATGCACAAATATAATATTGTAAAGCTTTCTATACAACATACAGATTTGTGATGGGTGTACTCGTATATGTTGAGCACTGTATATATATATATATTAGTATCTGGTAACCATTGACATGTATTTTATGAATCACCAAGGACAACAGTTTCAGCTAAAACAAATATATATTTTTAAATTATTCATATTTTACAGAGCTCATCTAACAGAGATATGTTATACAAGCCTTCACATCATGATTTGACATGTAAATGAATCTCACTACATTAGTTGTAATGAAATATGAAATGCGTTTCTGTTTATTGGTGTTAAATGCAGCAGTGTCTCTACATCTCCTCCATCCTCCTCTGTCACACTCACTGCTTCTCTGTTGTTGTGGAAGAAAATAACTCTGTTGGCTTTGTGCTGATGAAGTCATTACTATAGCAACCGACGTGGATGTGCTGGATATTAAGTGCACCGAACAAGCGCGTCCAGTTTCATTGGTTGGAAACTGAGGAGAATCTTAAAGGATGTGTTTCTTGTCTTCATGCAGGATATATTCTGCAATACTCAGAGGACAACAGTGAAAAGTGGGGAAGTATTTCCATCAGTCCCAGTGAACGTTCATACCGTCTGGAAAACCTCAACTGCGGCACCTGGTACAAGTTCACGCTCACGGCCCAAAACGCTGTTGGTCCGGGTCGAATCAGTGAGATAATCGAAGCTAAGACTCATGGGAAAGGTGCGCGTTTTATTTTGTTGCTATTTGTTCTGCTTTTTTTTTTCTTTTACAAAAAAATGAACAACATAGGTAAATAAAAAAATAAATAGATAAATAATATCTCTCCAATCACAGAGCCGCAGTTCTCCAAAGAGCAGGAGCTGTTTACAAGCATTAACGGCACGTCCGTCAAGCTCAACCTGATTGGCTGGAATGATGGCGGCTGTCCAATCACGTCCTTCTCCTTGGAGTACCGTCCGCTGGAAAGTCCGGTGTGGACCAAAGCCAAACGCACGTCTCTCAGCAAGAGCTACAACCTGCTGGACCTGCAGGAAGCCACGTGGTACGAGCTGCAGATGAAGGTGTACAACAGCGCCGGGCTCGCAGAGAAACGCGTCAAGTTCGCTACGCTCAACTACGATGGCAGTGAGTAAACTTTGAGTGATCCCTCTTTTAATGAAGACGCGTGTTGTGTTTGCGCCTCTAGTGTTGCCAGATTGGATTGACAGTTTCCATCTCCAAAACACATCCACTACAGGAAAAACATAACATAAAGTACATAAAAAACTAATGCTGTTAAATGATTAATTGCAGTTAATCGCATCCAAAATAAAAGTTCATATTTGCAAAATATATTTGTGCGTACTATGTATATTTTTGTGTATATAAATATATATATATATATTTGTAAATACTTTTTTGTATTTTATGTACAGTATATGTGTGTGTATGATATTCTGTTTAGCCAATCACAGTTAGCTTTTAATACGGTATTTAAATCCATCTGTTTGTGCTTGAAAGCTAAACATCGATTTTTTTTTTTTTTTTGTCAAAGGCACCATTCCTCCGTTGGTGAAGACTCCGGTGAAGGACCCGGTGAAGAAAACCAGCAATGAAGGGATGAAGATGATGGTGACGATCTCCTGCATCTTGGTGGGGATGGTGCTGCTCTTCGTCCTGCTGATGGTGCTGAGGAGGAGGAGGAGAGAGCAGAGGCTGAAGCGGCTCAGGGGTCAGAGGATCCAAAATACACACCATTGTACTTTCACCGTACATTCAGAGCACAGCATATGTCGCCATTTGAGATTTGACTCACATCAGCTGTATTTTTCATGACTCTATGGTACTCCTATTTTCAGTTGATGTTAATGAAGCTTATTGTTTGTTCCGCAGATGCAAAAAGTTTGGCTGAAATGCTTATGAGGTAAACACTTTTGATTATTCTCGGTTTTGTTTTTATAAAGCAATCCAATATAGAAGTTCAGGCACCACTTACTTGACCTCTTTTCGCTTCAAACCCATATGCCTTTTTTTTGTCCTGAATATTGTTAATTAAGTTTGCATGAAACTGCAGTTAAAATTGTCATACTTTTTCTGCTATCGTGATGTACATCCACTTGAAAGGATCCTGAAAATTTAGGAAGGTGCATGATTTTGTTCTTTGGGAACCGATTGGATTGTTGAAAGTTGGGCGTTGCTAACAAAATGACGTACGATTGATGATTGGACAAATTCAGAGCAGAAACGAGACATTCACTTATCGCCCCGCCTTAAATGACTGATAGCCCCGCCCAGAATGAATTCCATGTGACCAGAAAGAAAAGTTTTCAAGGGAGAGGGAACGTTATGGTATTTGATTCAAGTTTATGAGGGCAAATTAATTTTTACAAAAGAATGATGTGCACAGATACAATATTTTTAACAAGAATTGCTCTATACATGTAAAAATAAGTACACTGCCTGACAAAAGTCTTGTCGTCGATCCCAGTTGTAAGAGCAATGAAAGCTTGTCATTTGGAAAAGTGTCAGAAGGTAGATTTTTCCGATGAATCATCTGTTGAACTGCATCCCAATCATCACAAATACTGCAGAAGACCTATTGGAACCCGCATGGAGCCAAGATTCTCAAAGAAATCAGTCAAGTTTGGTGAAGGAAAAATCATGGTTTGGGGTTACATTCAGTATGGGGGTGTGCGAGAGATCTGCAGAGTGGATGGCAACATCAACAGCCTGAGGTATCAAGACATTTGTGCTGCCCATTACATTACAAACCACAGGAGAGGACAAATTCTTCAGCAGGATAGCACTCCTTCTCATACTTCAGCCTCCACATCAATGTTCCTGAAAGTAAAGACGGTCAAGGTGCTCCAGGATTGGCCAGCCCAGTCACCAGACATGAATATTATTGAGCATGTCTGGGGTAAGATGAAGGAGGAGGCATTGAAGATGAATCCAAAGAATCTTGATGAACTCTGGGAGTCCTGCAAGAACGCTTTCTTTGCCATTCCAGATGACTTTATTAATAAGTTATTTGAGTCATTGCAGAGATGTATGGATGCAGTCCTCCAAGCTCATGGGAGTCAAACACGATATTAATTCTTTTTCCACTGCACCATGACTTTATATTCTATACTGTATATTATTTCTGTTAAGTGACAAGACCTTTGTCTAAGCAAAGTCAGACCTTACTGTCCTAATTAAATAATTAAAATTCAAGGCATGATTATATTTTATTTTGGTAAAATAAGCGTAATCTAGAGGCCTTTGCCTTTCATATAAGCCTCTTCTGATACCAAATGATCAACTAGAAGTCAAGTTATTATTTGTTGTTTCTAAAACTTGGATAGGCGACAAAACTTTTGTCAGGTAGTGTTTAGTAAATTTTGATTTTGATAGTGACTTCTTAGAAATATCTTTTTATGTTTCCTCAGAAGAAGCATGTCTTGTTCTGCCCGAGTAAAAAGAGTTGATGTAACTAACTGGCATGTTTGTGTTTTGGTACAGTAAGAACACCAGGCCGTCGGACACCATGAACAAGCAGCAGCAGACGCTCCGCATGCACATCGATATTCCCCGAGCGCAGCTGCTCATCGAGGAGAGAGACACGATGGAGACCGTGGGTGAGTCGCGTTTAATGATCCACATTCACATCTCAACAGAGATACTACAGTTGAGGTCACAATTATAAGCCCCCCTGTATATTTTCCCCAATTTCTGTTTAACAGAAAGAAGATTTTTTTTCAACACATTTATAAACATAATAGCTTTAATAACTCATTTCTAATAAAATTCTTTTATCTTTGCCATGATGACAGCACATAATATTTTACTAGTTATTTTTCAAGACACTATTCAGCTTAAAGTGACATTTAAAGGCTACACTAGGTTAATTAGGCAAGTTTGTGTAATTAGGCAAGTCATTGTATAGCAGTGGTTTGTTCTGTAGACAATCAGAAAATAATATTGCTTAAGGGGGCTAATAATATTAATGGTTCTTAAAGAATTAAAAACTGCTTTTATTCTAGCCGAAATAAAACAGATAAGACTTTCTCCAAAAGAAAAAATACTATAGGAAATACTGTGGAAAAATTCCTTGCTCTGTTAAACACCATTTGGGAGATATTTGAAAAAGACAAAAAAAATCAAAAGAGGACTAATAATTTTGACTTCAACTGTACATGAGCCTCTAATAGTGCCCTCTCTGCTGTCCCTGCTAGATGACAGGTCCACCGTCCTGTTGACCGATAATGACTTCGGAGAAACCACCAAGCAGAAATCGGCCACCGTCACGCACTCCGTCCACTATCAGTCTCTGTCTCAGGCCACCGGACCGCTGGTGGACGTCTCGGATGTCCGTCCAGGGACCAGTAAGAGCAGTCTGTCAAGTAAGGTTTTATCGCACTTTTTTTGGACATTATTAAAGCAATCATGCTAGACTAATGGGGATATTCAATATTTTTTAATTATTTGTTATTTAAACATTTAGAGTGCTTTTATTAGTAATATTCAGCACTGAAAAAAAACGATCATTGGATTTACTAAATTTTTTAAGGTAAGTGGCTGCAAACTGTTTATATGGGCTGAATTTAAACAAACAAATTAAGTTGAACATTACTAAATTTAAGGGCCTCACGGTGGCGCAGTGGGTAGCACAATCCCCTCACAGCAAGAAGGTCGCTGGTTCGAGCCTCGGCTGGGTCAGTTGGCATTTCTGTGTGGAGTTTGCATGTTCTCCCCGTGTTCGCGTGGGTTTCCTCCGGGTGCTCCGGTTTCCCCCACAATTCCAAAGACATGCGGTACAGGTGAATTGGGTAAGCTAAATTGTCCGTAGTGTGTGTGTGTGTGTGTGTGTGTGTGTGTGTGTGTATGTGTATGTGTGTGAATGAGTGAGTGTGTATGGATGTTTCCCAGAGATGGGTTGCGGCTGGAAGGGCATCCGCTGCGTAATACATATGCTGGATAAGTTGGCGGTTCATTCCGCTGTGGCGACCCCAGAATAATAAAGGGACTAAGCCGAAAAGAAAATGAATGAATGAATGAAATTGTCCGTAATGTATGTGTGTGAATGGGTGTGTGTGGATGTTTCCCAGTGATGGGTTGCAGCTGGAAGGGCATCCGCTGCGTAAAACATATGCTGGATAAGTTGGCGGTTCATTCCGCTGTGGCGACCCCAGATTAATAAAATGACTAAGCCGAAATGAAAATGAATGAATTACTAAATTTAATTAGTTGTCTATTCAGTCATTTGTCGCTTTTATGAACACCACAGCCAATACAACAATCTGAATGTTATTTAAAAAGCACTCTAACAGTTGATATAATAAATAATTATTCACTGTATTTTGAATTGCCCATGATATTAATATTGTGCATGTTCGTTATCACAATATGTTGAGTTATTAAATAGCTCTAATGTTGTTTAACTGAATGTTTTATAACCGTCCCCCAGATCCCACCTCTCGGCGTACTGCTAAAGCTGGTCCCGCGGCTCGTAACCGATACGCTAGTCAGTGGACGCTGAACCGGCCTCATCCACCCGTCTCTGTCCACACTCTCAGCACTGACTGGAGGCTCGGGACGCCCAGAGTGGCCGGATCAGTAGACAAGGAGAGCGACAGCTATAGTGTCAGTCCATCACAGGACACAGGTCAGTACAATAACAGTGCCAAGACTGATAGGTACTTGAGCCCCCCTTCCCCAACCCCCCCACCAATGCTAATCAATAAATATCAGCAATGTTAATCATAATAAAATCATATTATTACTATGAATGTGTTCAGACCGCGCTCGCAGCAGCATGGTGTCCACTGAGAGCGCGTCTTCTACATATGAGGAGCTGGCCAGAGCCTACGAGCACGCCAAGATGGAGGAGCAGCTGCGACACGCCAAATTCACCATCACCGAGTGCTTCATCTCAGACACATCCTCCGAGCAGATGACCGCCGGCACCAACGACTACACCGACAGTCTGACCTCCAGCACGCCGTCAGAATCGGGCATCTGCAGGTTCACGGCCTCACCGCCCAAACCACAGGACGTCTGCAGGGTCATTAACATGGCCGTTCCCAAAGCCCACAGACCAGGTAAATCAAGTCAGGTTAAGCTCTATTGTCAATCCGTTAAAAATGTCATGATAGATAAATAAACATAAGCATGAATATGAACACAATGCCGGACCAGTGGTGGAAGAAAATGGCTATAAGCTAAATTTCTGCCAGTAAAAGTTTGTTAAAACCATTTTAAGGTCAATATTATTCGCCCCCTTAAGCAATATTGTTTTCGATTGTCTACAGAACAAACCATCATTATACAATGACTTGCCTAATTAGCTTAACCTGCCTGATGAGCCTAGTTAAGCCTTTAAATGTCACTTTAAGCTGAATACTAGTATCCTGAAAAATATCTAGTCAAATATTATGTACTGCCATCATGGCAAAGATAAAATAAATCTGTTAAAATTAAAACAAACCTGCAATTGGGGTTAGAACTGAAGAGTGTTAGTCTGTCCCGCAGGAGGAGAGCTGGTCCACCTTCCTCCATACCTGCGGATGGACTTCCTCTTAAACCGGGGAGTGTCGGGAGCGTCTCGGGAAGCGGCGATGGGCCAGGCCTGTCTGGAGCCACAGAAGACCCGTTCGCTGAAGCGTCCCGCCCTGCTGGAGCCCACGCCGATGGAGGTGCCGGCCAGCAGAGACGTGCAGCAGTGGCAGTCGGGCACGGCCTCCACACTTCCACAGAGAGAGGCCGGGACAGACTTGGCACAGGCCGCCAAAATCAGCACCTCCCAGGAATCACTGCTGGACTCCAGAGGACACTTAAAACAGACCAACAATCCCTACGCAAAGTCCTACACACTGGTATAACAAACAAACAAACAAAAAAAACAAACAAGTGAACTCTTTCATGCGCGGTTGTATATATACGTTTCCACTTCTACTCCTGACAGTTTCTTTATTTTATGCTTTTTCTAAACGGTGAACTCACTTCTTAAAGATGACTCCACACACACACACACACACACACACACACACACACACACACACACACACACACACACACACACACACACACACACACACACACCTAGAGATTGCCAAAACGATTTTATGATTATTAATTTACTAATCGACTTATTTTAGCAGTTTAGCGTGCACAAGATAACGACTGGGAATCCATCTGAGTCATTTTTTTTACTGAGATTTTGTTTGTTTGTGTGTAATTAGTTTGAGATAAAAGCGCGATTGACTGATTTCCATTGGCCAATTTCCGTTTCCTGGGAGTGCATGAGGACAAACCAATCTAAGAGAAGATGACAGTATGAATATCGACCACTGGAGGGTCCAGCCCCACTACGAAAATAATCAAGATGAAGTGAAGATTTCGTATTCTTACGAGTATAAATATATAAAAAAAAATCTATATATAAAATCGCTTTTATTTGTGGGTATTACAGGGACGTTTTTTTTATTATTATTATTATTAATAAAGTCCTTTAGTCACGTTTGCACATATCTTGTTTAAACCTAGAAAAGCAAGTCTTGATTGATGATTATTTGTGTTCCATTCTCTAATGGTGCAATATGAAAAATCCATGAGCCACTTTTGCTTTCTGCTGTCCTGTCTCTTGCCCATGCTTTTTCTGAGAGCCGGAGCGGATGAAAACGACAGATTCAGGTGTAAAACAGATGCGGTGGAAGCAAAGGTTGATTTAGCATGCTGCATGGGGGGAGATTAGACCACCGACAGCGTGACTCTTTCACCCCCTATGTGTAGTGCACTAGAAAGGTGTCTTCAGGGCATGCTCTCTCTCTCTCTCTCTCTCTCTCTCTCTCTCTCTCTCTCTCTCTC
>CAIGQW010005321.1:1799721-1823047 GCA_903798125.1 Danio choprae | reverse complement strand
GTCTTCATTAGATTTATTTTTGCTGCATTGCAGAGATGCTGCACTACAGGGAAAACTGAGACAATCTAAAGAGATCCCCTAAAAAAGAATAACAATTATGATGATGATGATATTAATAATAAAGAACCACGAGCAGTTCTATATGATTATGGGCCGTATGGTAGCAATATGTTATTGTTGCCGCTCTGCACCAAAACTGTCTTTGCAGGGAGAGTTATGATGAAGAATTGTGAGATAATATTTCGCTATATTTGATTAGATAAATCTATTGTCCTCGTTATACTCATTTACGAATGTTTATTTTGTTGTTTTTCCACCTTTTGTGTTCTTTTTTCCTTTTTGACAGGGTGTTCACAGTCGTGACGCTCCAGAAAAGATTTTCCATGATAATCCTGTCGACTAATAAAAGGTTGATCCCCAAATGAATCTGGCAGTTTGGTTAACACTCTTCATTTTTGCTGTGGGGTATATAAAGGTATCTGAGTGGAATGTGATGAAGTGTGAAAATGAAGAACTAAACAAGATGACATTCCCTTCAGAGAGAGGAACGTAAAGGCATAGTTCACCCCAAAGATTTACAAAGCCGTAAGATCATCGAAACTGAGAGAACTTTGTCTTCAGTAGAACATTAAAGAATTATTCATATCAGCACTTTGAGAGTCGAACAAAACGTATACAGGCAAAACAAAACTAGTATGATTCCATCCACCTATTTTGTTTTTACTTTTATTAAAATAAAATTAATAAATATAGAACAGAGCAAACCCATCCGCCTATTTTATGCGCAATATTCAAAGCTTTTGTGCACAAATATTTGGAATATCACATTAAAAACATCATTCATTAATTTTCCTTCGGCTTAATCCCTTATTTAACAGGGGTCGCCACAGCGGAATGAACCGCCAACTATTCCAGCTTATGTTTTACACAGCGGATGCCCTTCCAGCCGCAACCTAGTACTGGGAAACACTCATACACTCTCGCATTCATACACTACGGCCAATTTTGTTTACCCAATTCACCTATACAGCATCTCTTTGGACTGTGGGGGAAACCGGAGCACCCGGAGGAAACCCACGCCAACATGGGGAGAACATGCAAACTCCACACAGAAATGCCAACTGGCCCAGCCGGGACTCGAACCAGCAACCTTCTTGCTGTGAGGCGACAGTGCTAACCACTGCGCCACCGTGCTGCCTACATTAAAAACTTTAAAACATAAAATTTGAAAATGCACTTTAAAAAAAAACGTGTACTGAATACGATAAACGTTTTGTTCGATAAGAAAAATATTTGCATAAACTACGATGGAAACACATTTATCGAATAAATTTCAGCGTGCGCATCAAAAAAGCCATGTCATTTTGTTTTAACAGATCATGTGATGACAAAAATAAGCATGATGGCTGATGGCATGCATTAATGGACAAACCTGAGGAGCAATCACATTGTAAAACGTCTAAAATGTTGTTTTGCACTGAATTTATGTTTTTCTTGTTTATATTTTATTTTTTCTAGTCAAATATCTAAAATTGTGTGTGTGTGTATATATATATATATTTAGTCTTATTTTCAGAAATAATACACCAAAATTAATAATAATAATACCTATATAGCACTTTTCTGGACACTCATTTTTGGTGGGAATCTCCTCATCCACCACCAGTGTGCAGCATCCACCTGGATGACGCGACGGCAGCTCTATTGCGCCAGACTGCACACCACACAGCTGATTGGTGGAGAGGAGACAGAGTGATGAAGCCAATTATGATATGGGACTGGTTAGGAGGCCATGATGGACAGAGATTAAACCCCTACTCTTTTTCGAAGGACATTCTTGGGTTTTTAGCGACCACAGAGTCAAGACCTCGGTTTAACGTCTCATCCGAAAGACGGCCCTCACTGAGCAGTATAGTGTCCCTATCAAATATACTGGGTCGTTAGAACCTACACAGACTGCAGGTTGCCCCCTGCTGGCCACACTAACACCACTTCTAGCTTTCCCATGTGGTCTCCCATCCAGGTACTGACCGGCGCAGCCCTGCTTAGCTTCAGTGGGCGACCATGTGAGAGTTGCAGAGAGCTAGCTGCCAGCAAAAAGAAACTTATTTCAAAGTGAAAACAAGATTATTTTGCTTGTTTTAAGAAAAAATGCACTTAATTTTGACTTTTATTGTTTCTCAAAACAAGACAATATTCTTAGTTTGTCTAGCAAATGTTTATTTGCGTAAGGAGTTTTAGATATTTGGACAAGAAACTAGTAAGAAAAGCTTTCTTTTTTTTTTTTTTTGCAGTTTGGTCATTTTAAAATCCCTCAAAAAAATCCCACCAAATCAATCATCACAGTGGTTCAGTGTTATTATCTCCTAGAGCAAAATTAAAAAACGCATCTCGGGCCTCCAAAAGCCACGGCGCATTGATTGCGTTTCGGCTTCTGAGGTGCATTTATTACTCTATGAGAAAAAGGTCCCACAGTGCCTTCTGCAGCAAACATTTTTCTTTTAGATATTTGGTGCCAGTTTATCAGGAAGTGTCGATTTTGTTCTCTTTGACTAATTGGATGGAAATGCTGCTTTAATCGCAAATGTTTCATACGATATTCCAGTTTTGTGCTTGAGTTTAATTGGCATCTTTGGGTGGAAACATAGCTAGCTCCTGATGATACATTGAGGCCTGATTCAATTTCAATTCATGTTTATTTCTATAGCGCTCTTACAATGTACAGTCGTGGTCAAAAGTGTTGAGAATGACATAAATATTGAAAATTGAAAAAGTTGCTGCTTAAGTTTTTATAATAGTGATGTGCATATACTCCAGAATGTTCTGAAGAGTGATCAGATGATCTGCATAGTCCTTCTTTGCCATGAAAATTAACTTAATCCTGAAAAAACTTTCCACTGCATTTCATTGCTGTCATTAAAGGAGCTGCTGAGATCATTTCAGTAATCGTCTTGTTAACTCGGGTGAGAATGTTGACCAGCACAAGGCTGGAGATCATTATGTCAGGCTGATTGGGTTAGAATGGCAGACTTGACATGGTAAAAGTAGGGTGATGCTTAAAATCATTGTTCTTCCATTGTTAACCATGGTGACCTGCAAAGAAACATGTGCAGCCATCATTGCGTTGCATAAAAATGGCTTCACAGGCAAGGATATTGTGGCTACTAAGATTGCACCTAAATCAACAATTTATAGGATCATCAAGAACTTCAAGGAAAGAGGTTTAATTCTTGTTAGGAAGGCTTGGAGCACCGTGCCATAAGGCAAAATTGATATCTAAGTGGCTTGGGGAACAAAACGTTGAAATTTTGGGTCCATGGCCTGGAAACTCCCCAGAACTTAATCCCATTGAGAACTTGTAGTCAATTCTCAAGAGGCGAGTGGACAAACAAAAACCCACTAATTCTGACAAACTCCAAGAAGTGATTATGAAAGAATGAGTTGCTATCAGTCAGGGATTTGGTCCAGAAGTTGATTGTGAGCATGCCCAGTCCAATTGCAGAGGTCCTGAAAAAGAAGGGCCAACACTGCAAATACTGACCCTTTGCATAAATGTCATGTAATTGTGGATAAAAGCCTTTAAAACGTATGAAGTGCTTGTAATTATATTTCAGTACATCACAGAAACAACTGAAACAAAAATCTCAAAGCAGTTTAGCAGCAAATTATGTGAAAACTAATATTTGTGTCATTCTCAAAACTTTTGGCCACGACTGTAGGTTGTGTCAAAGCAGCTTAACACAGAAGTTCTAGTAAATTGAAACCGTGTCAGTCCAGTTTGTAGAGTTGAAGTTCAGTTTAGTTTAGTTCAGTGTGGTTTAATTTTCACTGCTGAAAGACCAAACACTGAAGGGCAAATCCATCGATGCGCAGCTCCACAAGTCCTAAAATGAAACAAATGATTGCTCTGTGCAAGAAACCGATCATTTACAACATTATCCCATTTTGTTTTACTCTCCAAATGTTGTCATTTAAAACCTTTCTTCTTTTCTGGACAACCGGAGGGCGAGTGAATGATTATCATTTTGGGTGAGCTCTTGCTTTAATCACAGCGAAATCAGAATCTCTGTTCATCTGGATGAATACTAGAGACGCTTCGTTTTAGAAATCATAACGACACGAGAGACGGAGAGCTCAGCAGGAGCGCACATTCTCCTGAGAGGAAAAGCACAACTGATTCTGCTCTGCTTTGGTGGCTTAGGGGGAACAACAGAAAATTAGCAATGCAAACATCAGTCAGAAATAGTTCACAATGAGCGGAAAACAGCGGAAATCATCAGTGCAAACAGAAAGTGTTTGCAAAACAGTGGAAGAGTTGCTGTATCAATCTTGGTCCGAATATGCCTGCTTCCATACTGTGTAGTAAATGAAAAACAGTCATATTTCTGAATTCATAGTATTCGAAACAACAGCAGACAGAAGAAGCTGGATATTAAGATTGTGCAGTATGCTACTATCGGTACTGTTCAATGGAAGGGTTTGTAAATGGCAGTAAGTGATACTGGTGGGTCATGTGATAATAACAACATGGCGAATGCAGTACAACTTTATATATACCTTTTTTTAACATTCGCAAAGTATTGAATTAAATATAGTACACCTAATCTAATGTATAGTATGCTATTTCAGACAGCAATTGTGTTTCAAACACAAAGTTTCAAGGCTTAATTCTTTTGCTGTTTTGCATTGCTTTTAAATGATTTTTGCAGCACTGACACTTGTTTTGCTTAATTTCTCCCATTTTAAACAGCTTGTCGACACCAAACTACTTCGGTTGCTTAATTCTTTTACTCTTAATTTGACTGATTCAAACAGTTCCATAATATTCTTATTAAATGTGGTATTTTCGTTTTAGATATTACTTGAAAGGGGGCAGCACGGTGGCACAGTGGGTAGCCCCTGGCTGGGTCAGTTGGCGTTTCTGTGTGGAGTTTGCATGTTCTCCCCGTGTTGGCGTTGGTTTCCTCCGGGTGCTCCGGTTTCCCCACAAGTCCGAAGACATGTGGTACAGGTGAATTGGGTAAGCTAAATTGTCCGTAGTGTATGTGTGTGAATGGGTGTGTGTGGATGTTTCCCAGTGATGGGTTGCAGCTGGAAGGGCATCCGCTGCGTAAAACATATGCTGGATAAGTTGGCGGTTCATTCCGCTGTGGCGACCCCAGATTAATAAAGGGACTAAGCCGAAATGAAAATGAATGAATGAATGTTTGACAATATAATACAATGCTGATGTAAGCATATCCATGAAACCCCTGTAGCAGATCTCTACACAGGGCTGGAGTGGAGAAGGGTATCCGAAAATGCGATGCAGATTGCTAACGTAAAGACACTGAAGTACTTAAATGTTGAGAAGAGCGCTCAATGGCTGACAAAAAAACAATCACTAGCGCCATGTAGTTGGAAACAGATCGGGTAGGACTTCATTGCGCATAAATGCACGCAGAGTTTAATGACAGAACTTTAGAGAGTATTTATTTAACACTGGAACTTCCAGAATGGCCTCAGCAGTCATTCTGTGCGTTCATATGACTTTACTAAATTGAATTTTGTCAGGCAATGTTTACATTCAAAGCTTCTATTGAGATTTAAGAATTAAGCTTTGAATGTCTGACATCGGCAGCACGGTGCCGCAGTGGGTAGCACAATTGCCTCACAGCAAGAAGGTCGCTGGTTCGAGCCCCGGCTAGGTCAGCTGGCGTTTTTGTTTGGAGTTTGCATGTTCTCCCAGTGTTTGCGTGGGTTTCCTCCAGGTGCTCCGATTTCCCCCACAATCCAAAGACATGCGGTATAGGTGAATTGGGTATTCTGTAGTTCGTGTTAAGTTTAAGTTTAGTGAACCAGAAGTTGCTGATACTTTTATTACACTATGTTGATGTACTTCTAACTGAAACTGCCACTCCACATGTAGAACCAAATAATCAGACTCTGATTGAAGTTGACCAAATTAAAAAAAAATTCTCAGTGGATTAACTTAGATTAATTATTCACTTTAAGAATAACAATGTGAGGTAGCAAAAAAAAAGTACATTTTGAATTCATGCTGACTTTAACAGTGTAAAATTCATTCATTTTCCTTCAGCTTAGTCCCTTTATTCATCAGGGGTCACCACAGCGGAATGAACCACCAATTTATCCAGCATATGTTTTACACAGCGGATGCCCCTCCAGCTGCAACCCAGTACTGGGAAACATCCATACACACTTATTCACACACACACACACACACTCATACACTACAGCCAATTTAGTTCATTCAATTCACCTATAGCGCATGTGTTTGGACTGTGGGGGAAACTGGAGCCAACACGGGGAGAACATGCAAACTCCACACAGAAATGCCAACTTGCCTAGCCAGAACTTGAACCAGCAACCTTCTTGCTGTGAGGCGAAAGTGCTAACCACTGAGCCACCATGTCGCCCCAACAGTGTAAAAATAATATAAAAATATCCAGTAGATCTCTGAAGATGTATCATCAGAAGCCATGAGTATTTTGTTTTGCCTTTAGCATGTTTTTTTGTTGTTGTTGTTTTGTTTTTGGACTCAAAATCAGTAACCGCTGACTTGCACTTCAGGAATCACGCAGGATTTCAGCTAAAAAAATCATCTTTTAAGGATGTAAGCAAGTCTTCTACATCTTGGACGCACTTAGGGTGAGTAAATTAACACTGAAATTACATATTTTGGTCGATTTATGTCTTTAACATGTGTTTAAATGTCTTTAAACGCAAATGCTACATGCTTTTCTCCTGTCAGCTTCCTGAAGTTTCCTCCTGTGCAAGTTCTCATCCGAAATTAATATTACTAATCTTTACCTAAAACAATTTGGTGGAAGAACAAAGAATGTTGTCGTTTTACTCATTTGTTTAGTATTTGTATGTTATTATTCCCCCATAGCCCGTACCTCAGTCTGTCGTTTGATGAGAGAATTCCCGCGCGGCCGTCAAAAGCGCGCGAACGACTCTGTGAAATTGCACTATTGATTCAGAGGCTTTGGTGAGGAGCCGCAGACAGACGCTCTTCCTCCAGCACTCGCACAGAAATTGGTTTTATACTGCCACGTCAGCCCGGTGGGTAATGGGGGCACACGTTAGTCATTGTGACAACTATATTCTCCATCTTCGTCTGAAGTGCACGACAAATTAATCGTCGCTGGCACATATTTATAGACGCTCTCGCTCAGCTGTTATTAACCGCTGTCATAAATAAAGCTGTGCTGTGCTCAATTGAGGTTTGCCTCAGAAACACGCGGCTGTCGGCAACACAACACTGATCTAAAAGAAGAGAATCTGGCCGAGCGCCTCTCATTCTGGCGGATTAATCTTCATTGCATCTGCTTGAGAACAATTTGGCTGTGGTCTAAGTGGTGTATTAACACACTGCAGATTTATTTTAAAACATTGCTTATGAAAAAATATAATACGCATTATACAACAATAAACAGGCTATAATCTCTGAAGTTATTTAATATCTTAATCCAGTTTTCTAATTGAAAAATACTAGCGAAGATAAAGTAGGCTATATACTGTAATAGTAGCCTGTAAGATAAGTATCAGGCTTCAGACAGTACAGTAGGCTAAAAAAAACTGCCTTTGCTTTGTAATTTGTTTGTGTTTTGTTTATATGCTTTTGGCTTGCATTGTGGGACCTTGATCTTTGCTATGTTAAGGGTAGATTTACTGGATTCTCATGGATTTTAAGGATAGATCTGTTAATAATTAGAAATACTTACTAAATTTGACGGTCACTTAAGATTCGAGTCAGGATCAATGCAGAGCTGGAAACAAATGTCAATAAATTTTAATAAATAACAGATTTATTTTCAGAAGCAAACGTTTGATGTGAAAAAAAATGTCTTTTGTTTACTCAAAATTTGCTTAGTTAAACTTCGGCGAGGGCGGCGCGGTGGTGCAGTGGTTAGCACTGTTGCCTCACAGCAAGAAGGTCGCTGGTTCGAGCCTCGACTGGGTCAGTTGGCGTTTCTGTGAGGAGTTTGCATGTTCTTCTTGTGTTGGCGTGGGTTTCCTCCAGGTGCTCCGGTTTCCTCCACAAGTCCAAAGACATGAGGAATAGGTGAATTGGGTAAGCTAAATTGTCCGTAGTGTGTGTTTGTGTGGATGGGTGTTTCCCAGTGATGGGTTGCAGCTGGAAGGGCATCCGCTGCGTGAAACATATGCTGGATAAGTTGGCGGTTCATTCCGCTGTGGCGACCCCTGATTAATAAAGGGACTAAGCCGAAAAGAAAATGAATGAAAGAAACTTCAGCAAGAAATGTTCAACATCAGAAGTTTTCGGAGCTGAAATCAAGGTTTTCCATTTAAAAATGCTAATTTGGCCGTGCAAATAAACTGCTTATTTTTGTATTGTGCGTATTATGTATAATAAAACCTTGACAGCCAGTTTTAAAACTTCCTACCTTAAATAGCTCAAGCATTTAATGCCATTTAAAGCATTTGACACAACAACCTTTAACATAGGGGATTACGTTGATTACGGTACAATATGCATCAGGGGCCGGTTGCACCAGTGCATAAGTTAAAACGTAGCCTAGTTATGACTTAAAGGGACACTAAGTAATAACTTACACATTATTAAATATTTTTGTGTTGCACTATGTTCCAACTAAATATTTACGGCAGCCTCCCCTCATGTATAATGGTTGAATATTTTCAATTCAATTCAAGTTTATTTATATAGTGCCTTTTACAACGTAGATTGTGTCAAAGCAGCTTAACATGCTCTAGTAAAGTCCAGATTTTAATGTAAAATATTTCATATTAATTTTGAGATTTTAATATTAAATATTACATATTTTAACATTAATTAAAATTTTAATTGTAATTAATATTTTAAGTTCTCTGAACTTAACATTTTAATTTCTTAAAACGATTCACCATGTCTCTGTGTAAAATGTTTGGTGGTAGTTGAAATTCTGCCTTGACAAGCATGCTGATTGGTCGATATGTGTTATATGACACAAGGTGGTCATTTTGCTTGTAATGCTGAATTTTGCTGAAGCGCAGCAGGAAAGAGGCACTACCTGAACCCATCTGACGAAAGAGAAAAGTTAAATTAGTAAGTAGATATTTAAATGCTTATATACATTCTTCTTAACTGATATACACACAGGGGCGACACGGTGGCACAGGTGAGTCCAAAGACATGCGCTGTAGGTGAATTGGGTAAGCTAAATTGTCCGTAGTGTATGTCCTGGTCCTCCAGGTTGGGGGTTGAGCGTTGGGCTAACGACCTACATCATAAAAACTAGATGTTACGAAACAGCAACATGGTGCGGCTAAATATCAACTTCAATATAAACGGCCCTGGGAGTGAGTAAGTAAAGAATATAAAAGTTGAAAAATTTGGAAGTTTAGTCTATTAGCCATTTTAAGTTATCTATACTTAAACATTTAAGGTAATTCAATAAAGAGACCTCATTTGGTTGGTCAACTCAATTAATTGAGTTGTTGATTTCCCATTACTCAAACGAACTGAGGGAATCGCTTTCCTCAAATCATTTGAGTAGTCTCAACTTATTAGGATTGACAGTGTATCTCAGACTTGCAATGTCAGACACAATGCACTTAATGGAGCGAGTCACTGTGAGGGGTATAGGGGTGGGGTTTAGAGCGGGCATTAAAAAGCATTGCATGCAGCTCACCTTGCAACTGCACCAAGTCTGCATCCAGACCGCTTTCAACACTATTATACACTATGGAAAATCCAGGATAAAATGTATAAGTACTCCGACTATGTTTGTCTTTGTGAGAATGCTATGGTATAGACATGGCATATCTTAACCTGTATAACCATGCACAGAAGCTAGCTGTTTGACTGCTCGCATCATTTTCACTGAGTATTTTACAGTTAGCTAGTGAGCAATACAGATTAATAGACGTTTTATCTCGGTTTGAGCAATAGCTTTTGGATCAGTGTGAATCCCTCTGTGTTTTCTTTTCTGTACTGGTACATCAGAGCCAACTCCTCCACGCAGCTGAAACCTAATGAACCTGTCAGACCCCAGCATGTGGTTCTGAACAGAAAAACCACCATAATTAGACCCATGAGGGGAATTTTCTCTCTGTATCCACCTATACAGGACTCACAGAGCTCAGCGTTTGCGGCACATAATGGAGATTGGAGAGATTCAGAAGTGGTTGGTGAGGCGTCGAGTAGATGCGGTTCTGTCTTCTCATTTTAGAAGAGGGTTAATTCATTAAAGTAATTAACTGAATCACTTTCACAGATCAATAAGCCAAGACTGGCATCCCGAATGAATTCATCACACTGGCCAATATTCACCAATCAATGATCTAACCCAGTGTTTCTCAACCACGCTCCTGGAGGACCCCCAGCTCTGCACATTTTGCCATGTCTTCCATGTCTCCAAACACACCTGATTCAGATCATCAGCTCATTAGCAGAGACTGAAAGAGCGGTAATGAGTGTGACAGACAAAGGAGACATCCAAAACATGCAGTGGTTGAGGAACACTGATCTAACCAATGCTATCTCACGGCAATTCATAACTTTTTGATTTAGTGGCTAATTCGTATGAATTCGTACAATCTCATTCATACAATTTAGTACGATTTGCTCATCCCCCAATGATGGTTGGGTTTAGGGGTGGGGTTTGGTGCCACGCCTTCTTTTTAAAATCGCACATTTTCGTACATCTGAACTGTACCAATTAGCCACTAAACTAACAAAACGTAAAATCGTATGTTTTCTGGTGAGATCAGGCTGGATCGAACCTACAGAGTTTTGAATGAAGCTACAGCCTCAGAAAATAGTGTTTAAAGTTCGTATGAACCAAAAGCTGCAACCGTTTTTTTTTTTTCATATTGTGAAAGTTGCCAGCAAAAGAATATTAAATGATAATCAGTGGGCGTGGCTTGCTTTTTCTACTGCAAGCTGATTGGATGTAGCAAAGTAGGCATTTCATTCAGGAAAAAAGGGAAAAGGGTTTCAGGAGAGTTATTACAACCTAACAGACTCCTCCTGCTCACCATTTCTGTTTGTTGTCTGGAGCTGACAGCTGGAGGGGCGTGGTTCAGATTTTAATTTTAGATTACAAGGGCAAACTATCAAAAATAGTTTTGATTTCATATGTACTGTGACAATACGACCAAATGTCAAAAAAACTGAATTATATGTTGGGGAAATTTTCATATCAGAATTAATGTTTGTCTGTCAGCATTGACATTCAAGTTATGGAAATCATAACATATATGAAATTTCCCCAATTTGCTCATTTTCCATACCATGTTTGCAATGGTATTTATACATATTAACCAGGCTTTTACAACCAAAAAAAAACATGCAACCACAAGTTCTGGGGAAAGTTACATTTAAAAATATTATATTACAATTTTGGGCGGCATGGTGGCTCAATGGTTAGCACTGTCACCTCACAGGTTCGACTCCCGGCTGGGTCAGTTGGCATTTTTGTGTGGAGTTTGCATGTTCTCCCCGTGTTGGCGTGGGTTTCCTCCGGGTGCTCCGGTTTCCCCCGCAATCCAAAGACATGCGCTATAGGTGAATTGGGTAAACTAAATTGTCCATAGTGTATGTGTGTGAATGAGTGTGTATGGGTGTTTCCCAGTGCTGGGTTGCGGCTGGCATCCGCTGCGTAAAACATGGAATAGTTGGCGGTTTATTTCGCATAATCTTTCATAATCAGGGACTAAATAAAAATTTTTCCGTTACTTCTTAGGTTAAAAAGTAACTAAATGTGGTACTTAGTTACTATGTTGGAAAGAGAAATGCTTTATGTTGTTTTTATCATCCCGGCTGGGCTTGTTTGGAATAATATAGAAAACAACAACATATTTTTATAAACTAAAAGCCATTTTAAAACAAAGTGTAATGTGAAGTGAACATGTCTATAGGAGAGCTAACAATCAATGGAAAAACAAAGTAACAGCATTTACATTTCTGAAAAAGTAACAAAAGAAAAAGTAATGTAATAGTTACTTTATAAAGTAATCTGAATTTGTATCTCACGTTACATGTAACGAGTTATCCCCAACACTGGTAACCACAAATCAACCTTTACTACAATAACACTACGGTTAAATTTGGTGAAGGTTTAAATAATGAACATTCAGCAATATTGTAGCGACTTGGTGGACAATTTTTTTTACAATTTTTGCTATAGTTATCCAGTTAGGTCATTTATAGTTTTATCATTGTGGACTTTGAATTATATACAGTGGGGATTAAACACGTCATGTTTTTTTCCTGGGAATAATATTTTCAACGGAGCTGTTGACATGGAATTGAACCAGATTTTGGTAAAAACACAAACAATACAAACATAAAAACAAAACTGTACGAAATAAATCCGTAAAATGAGTTATGTGTAATAACAATGGACTGACACAAGGAGAAAGTACTGAACTACTGAAACGTATTTAATACTTTATATAAAAGGCTTTTTTTGGGTGACGCCTCATATGGAGAATGAAGTCACATGCATTGCTCAGGTGTGAGTTTATCACAGAGTGTAAAAATCTTGATGGTTCTGTGGGTCTCGTCTATCAAATCTGATCTTTATTTTGTATTTTCTATTGGATTGGAGTCAGGTGATTGGCTGGGCCATTCCACAGCTTGATTTTTATTTCTCTGAAAGCATTTGAGAGTTTCCTTGGCTGTGTTTTGGATCATTGTCTTGCTGAAATGTCCACCCTGGGTTCATCTTCATCATCCTGATAATGTAGATGTTGGACTGAAGCAGTTGATATTAACTTACACTGAGGAAGGGCAGAGGGTTGCTGAAGAACTACAGAGAGATTTCAGCTGCTGTCTGGGCTTTCACTGCCTTTCTATACTACCCTTTCTTCATGTGTTCAATACTTTTTCCCTGTGTCATTTCATTTTATTACACAGAACTTAGTTTGTAAACTTATTAGATTTGTTTTCTTTGAATATATGGATTTCTTTGGTTGTGACTTAACATCTGGTGAAAATTTCAAGTCAACTTGCACATTTTGAAATATGTTTTCAGAGAAAAATGGTGACGTTCATTACTTATTTCTCCCACTGTATAATATCAGGGTCTTTGCATTAATAATCAAAGACCCCTGCCAGAAGTTTGACAGGCATTCTAGCCAGTCCTAGCACTGGTTTTATGTATTTTAAAATTAACATTTCAATCAATGTAAGAGAATTCTTCATAATTGTTTGTGAAAGTTATACTAGCACTTTCTAAATGAAAATTTATTCCAGTTGTATTAATGCTTGCTTAAAAAATAAAACAATTCAATATTTTTGAGATTTGAAAGGACAACAGAGATGTTATGGTATAAAACAATACGTTTAAATAATCAAATCAGTCATTGAGGTCTTCCGATATTTATTCAGCTCACATGATTATTGGTGGGAATCAGGAATATTATAATACACCGACAAAAACATTGACGTAGGCAGAATGATGATGACAAACCACAAACACCACATCAGTTCATCTATACAGACACTAATAACTCAATAAAACACAACAGAAAGATGAATAAGTCCATTCGAATCTTAATGTCAAACATGATGTTTTCCTTGAGCCACACTGCCATTAAATACAGAAATACAATCACACTTTTAGGTGGATGTTTTTTTATTTGAAACACCTTTGACGTCAATGAGACACACTTATTAAAAAAATAACAAAAGTAGGCTATTTCAGAAGGGAAAAAGCATTACATTGAAAAAAATTTGGTGCTGTGGGGAACCGAAATTTCATGTTTTATTATTTTATTCCCCGCCCCGTGAACAGAGCCATTTTTCTGACATGCATCCCCCTGCCCTAAATGTGGGGCCGCAGATGAACCCGGTTATGATTTCACCGTCTGCTTCTTCTTCTGGAACTTTCTGAACTGCGACTGGATGGCCACGGCAGCTTTCTCCGTCTCAGGGGCCCCCATGTCGATGTCGAAGTCCTCAGCTGGGGCGTCCTTCTTGGATGGGTCTGTAAAAACGACACATTGTGTGTGTGTGTGTGTGTGTGTGTTGGGTCGATAATGGACACTGCATTTCTCCTACTGCTTGTTTCTGCTTTGTACGGTTGATCAGGTTTGACCTTTCCTGAGAGCAGCACTGCGGTATATGACAATAATACACTCAAAAAAAAGAGACTTTTGCTGCTTGTTCAAACTACTTATTCAAAAGGATTTTTTTTGGGACAACCTAATTGTTTTATGTTCAATATCCACTTAAATTTGTAAAAAGGATTAAGTTAACATGAAGGATTTGTGTGGAACCCAGCATTTTTTACAGTGCATATCAGGGCCGGCTTTAGACATGGGCAGGGAGGGCTGAGGCCACCCAAACGTCTGTCTTGCCCACCCAATCAAAAAGACAGCAGTATACAAATACGCTTTTATTTTAAATGATTTGTGATTTGATAAAAGCAATAATGAAACACCAAACAATTAGGCCTAATAGAGCGCTCTACACTCGTGAGGCGAGGCTGCTTGGCTTCAGTTTGTTACAGCCATAGGTTACATGGAGTAACGCAATTCATAAATGATTTGCTTCCAAGTGCAATGCATGAATATTTTGTGCCTTTAAAAAAAAGCCTGTTATAGGCTCCAATAACAGTGACAATGATGTGGCCCAGGAGCGTCGCTAGATCCCATTCTGGGGCATATGCCCCAGTAAAAAATTGGCAGTGCACCGGTAAAATGTTTGACACACGATTGACATTATTTGCCTAATTCTATGGGGCACCTTATGATAACTCTTGAAGGTTATTTTTGAAGTGTTGAGAGTTCACACTCAAAAAATCTAATTCAAAAGCTTCCCAAATCCACATGCAGAGGTGTAAATGCTAAAGTTTGATATAATTTTAAAGAAAACCCTTTGAATTTTCATAAAACACTGTCGAAAGTGGTTAAAATAATTGTATATGTTGTCTGTTATAATAAACCCCTCCAAATAAGAGGCGTTTTTTTTTTGTAAACTGAAAGTGAAAAGTGAAAGTGTCCCTTTTAGGTTCTGTGTGGTCTAGGTTGATGTAATTGATTTTGGTGGTTCCTGCACATGTCAGTAATCATAGGAAAAAAGAAAAATGTCTCTATCATAATCTATGCAAAAGTTATTCTATTCCACCTGATGAGAGAATGGAACCACTTATGGGGGGTATTGGGCCAGTACGGACCTTTACAATTTAAAGGATGCGGAAGTAAATGACGTCATGGACCCGGTCAGTAAATGGTCAAACTACAAACTTGTTCAAACTACTTATTTAAAACGAGTTGTAGCAACACAATTCCTAAGGTTTTTTTGGGACAACTTCCCAGCAGGCACAGGATGTCAACATGACGTTGCACCCCAATGTCGTGGGGTCGTTGCATTTTGTTTAGAAATGAAAATCTGATTGACGTCAGAACCAAACACCAGGCTGACATCAATGTCTAACGTCCCAAAAATAAATCAACCAAATATCAACATCAATGATGTTACAGCTTGACGTTGTGTGGACGTTACTACTATGATGTCTATTAGACGTTGGATTTTGGTTGTCGTACCTGACGAATAAATGTCAGCATTTCAAGAGTTCACACTTGGATATTGCCTGATAATAATAGTAGCAGGTTTGGCATGCTGTCCTGGGAGAGAACTCTGAGCTCGGTGATAATTGAGCCCAGGGCTCCCGCCTGGTCAATAAGCATATAAGGGGGTACGAGATCAGGTAGTTCTCGAGAGCTCACCCTAGTAAAGGAGGAGATGGGGTGGATGGGGGGTTTCTTCAGAAAACGAAGATAAGGGGGTAGTTTTAGACAGGCTACTTATAGTGAGTTTGGATTAATCTGATTGGCTTACTAATGATTACAGACGAGAGACCCGCTGCGATCTATCATATCACGTGCTACTTTTGAAATTAGTTTGTGAAACTTAACATTAATACTTCACCAATCAATACAACTCCACTTAACATCAATATGACATTGGTTTAAGATGTTGACTCAAAGTTGGATTTTGGTCACTTTCCAACACAACCTAAAATCAACCAAGTATCAACGTCATTTCACATCGTTATTGGACAGCAAAATATCATTGTCCTTAGACGCTGGTGACCTAAATCTAACCTAATATTAACGTCTTATGATGTTGTGTGTCTGCTGGGTTAATTGTTTTATGTTTAATCAACTTAAATTTGTTTAAACAATTAAGTTAACTTAATTTGTGTTGTGACAGCATGAAGTAATTGTGAGGAACCCAGCATTTTTACAGTGTACTTCCAGAGCCTTAACTGTAAGAAACGCTGGGTTCCACACAGTTCCTTCATATTGACCCAACATAAATCAATTAAGCTAAATTAAACATTTCTACAAATTCAAGTTTAATGAAAATAAAAATATTAAGCTGTTCTTAAATGTTGTTGATGCTGCTTCAACTTATTTTAAGTAAGCGGTTTGAACAAGCTGCAAAAGTCATTTGAGTGTTTACTTCTAGGAGTGTGTTTGTGAAATTAAAGGGCTAGTTCACAAAAAATTGAAAAATCTGTCATCATTTACTCAACTTTACTTCCATAGTATTTGTTTTTCCCACTATGGATGTCAATGCTTATTGGTCACAAGTATCCCAGCAAACAATTTTGTGTTTAATAGATTTCTAAAAGACATTTAAATGTAAACAGCTTGGCTAAAACAAGGCTAAACTTGGGCTTTCAGTGAAAATCTAACAGACATCTAAGAGTAGCCCAAAACTAGACTAGTCGTCAAATAGACAGATTAGACTTTCTGTTTATTTGATGACTAGTCTAGTTTTGGCCTCTTCTTATATGTCTATTAGATTTTCATAGACAGCCCAAATTTTGCCTTGTTTTAGCTAAGACGACTATGTTTAGACGTCTGTTAGACATCTATTAGACATCTTTTAAAAACAAAAAATGCTTGCTAAGCATCTACTTTTAGGTTCAGCAGGAAAAAAAATACTGGTTTGGAAGCACTCAAATAATTTGTAAGTAAATTTGTGAGTGAACTAATCCTTTAATGTTGAATATAATTCAAGAGTTCACACTTAGCTGATGATATAGGTTATAAAGCTTGTTTGGCATGCTGTCCCGGGAGAGAGCCCTAAGCTCATAGATCCTCAAGCCCTGGGCTCCCTCCCGTTTGCAAGGCGAGAGGGGAGTTTGAGCTCAGGTAGATCTCGAGAACTCCCCTGCTGTAGTAGCTAATGAACAGATAGTGATTGCTCTTGAGATGACTACTTACTAGGAGCATGTCTATGATGCCGATTTGGATTAGTCAATTAACTTAAGTTGCATGTTTTTGGACGGTGGGAGGAAACCGGGGAACCCGGTGGAAACCCACGTGAGCACAGGGAGAACGTGTAAACTCCACACAGAAACGTCGGCTGGCTTGGTAAGGACTAGAACCAGTGACGTTCTTGCTGTGAGGCAACAGTGCTAACCACTGGGCCACCATGCCACCCATCTAGGAGAGGAGGAGTAGGGGTGGAAGGAGGGATTCTTCAAAACAAAGATGGCTGTAATATGAAACTTAGGGTATTTTAGTGGCTTAGAAATCGTCTGATTGGTGAATCATGAATTGGATAATGCGGGACCAGTCGCAGCAATCATAAGCACGTGATCCTCGCAAAATTAGTTTATAAATAAACTTCACTTAAAAAACTAAACCATAATTTAATAGTCTCTGCACACTCTACACTTACCATCAAAACCTAAAAAGTCATATGGCATCCTCTATAAATATCAATCGCACTATGTAACAGAGCGAGAAGAGAAACAAATGCACACTTGCAGCACATTCTGTCATGTTATGTTTATATCCAGATAGTGAACAGGACGGAGGGGTGAATTATACCTTGTCCACCTGAGGGTTTGATGCTTCCAGCAGATCCGGATTCTTGTCTCTGCAAACAAACAAACAAAACAGACCCGAAATTAATAACATCTGTGCATTCCTTCAGAAGCATCACAACAACAACAAACTGGCCAAAGACACAGTGGGGATGTCTGTTTTCTGTCTCATTAGCCGATCACGATTTAATCCGTCAAATCCTGAATTAATAACTCGCTGTGTACAATGAATTTCAAACACTTGAGGAGAGCTTTGATCCTGAAGCTTTTGTGTGTGTGCACGTGTGTGTGTTTCCGCTGATGCCGTTCATTATGGATCTGGATACAGTGGAAAGCGTGTCATTATATGCAGAAGGATTATTTCACGCGCGCGCGCACTAGCACAGTTTAATCACATTAGTTTCTGTCTCCTTCCACCTCAATCAATCCTCTTGCGTTCACTTCTATCGTCGTCTTACAGGCTCTGATAAACGTGTGGAATTTGCATGCACAATTTTTCTCCCGCTTCACGTTTCTCCTCTGATATGAAGCGCTCTCTTATTGCATTGCATTGCATTACAATGGAGTTGATGGAGAAGAAGAAGTGTTGTTTCTGGATGCTGTGGCGTAGAGTTTGTGGCTGTTCTGCGGATGGTGAAGGGCACTGCTGCATAAATTACAGTCTTTTCAAATGTCATACGGCGCAGAGAACTCGCAGCGATAAAAGCTTGAGGAATTAAATGCGAGGTGGAAAATATCAGAAAGTTTCTGGAAAAGACATGCAGGCGTTTCAAGTGACTTTGATACGAATTTCATCATTTAGTCGATGTTGTGTTGTTCCAAACCCTTAAGAACACTACTGACGATGTTTTTAAGCAAATCTTAGAGATTTCTGTCACTTACAGATACTTGCATACAGATTTTTCCGGAAAATTTCCAGTAAATTACCATGAAGTAAATCCACACTTTGCTGGTGAAGTGTTAGCAAGCACATGTAACAGCACTGCAATGCGTGCACTCCACCCTTGTTGTGTGTTTTTATCTTATGGCAATATGGCAATTTTATGGTAATTTACTGGTATTACTGTGTGAAAGGAGCAAAATTGTTCACACATACAGATTTTTCTGGAAAATGAGTAAATTACCATGAAGAAATCGTGTGAAAAAGACCTTTTTAAAAACAAAATACTGTAAAATTAGTTTTGGAAATTTTCCTGAATAAGAAGTTGTAAAATTACCAGTAAATTGAGGGAAAGTTTGCACCTTTTTGACATATAAATTTACTGGTAAAGCCCTTTTGGTCATTTTACTGCAATTTAGGCAAGTTTATTTATATAGCACATTTCATACACAATGGTTATTCGAAGTGCTTTACATAAGTGAAGTTTCACAAACTAATTTCGAGAGAAGCACGTGATATGATTGATCGCAGCGGGTCTCTCATCTGTAATCATTAGTAAGCCAATCAGATTAATACAAACTCCCTATAAGTAGCCTGTCAAAAACTACTCCTTTATCTTTGTTTTCCGAAGAAACCCCCCATCCACCCCATCTCCCCCCTTCTTTCCTCCTTTACCAGGGGGAGCTCTCGAGAACTACCTTATTTCATTCATTCATTCATTTTCATTTCGGCTTAGTCCCTTTATTAATCTGGGGTCGCCACAGCGGAATGAACCGCCAACTTATCCAGCATATGTTTTACGCAGCGGATGCCCTTCCAGCTGCAGCCCATCACTGGGAAACCTACCTGATCTCGTACCCCCTTATATGCTCATTGACCAGGTGGGAGCCCTGGGCTCAATTATCTCCGAGCTCAGGGTTCTCTCCCGGCACAGCATGCCAAACCTGCTATTATTATCAAGCAATATCTAAGTGTGAACTCTTGAAACAAGAATAAAAGAAACAAGTACAAGAAATAAAAACAACAAAGAATACAAAATGATTAAAAACAGATTAATTTACTGGAATTACTCTGTGAAAAATGCTAAACTTTTCACACATACAGAATTTCTTTGGAAAATTACCAGTAAATTACCATGAAGTAAATCCACACTTTGCTGATGAAGTGTTAGCAAACACATGTAACAGCACTGCAACGCGTGCACTCCACCTTGTTGTGTGTTTTTATTTTATGGCAATTTACTGGTAATTTTCCAGAATAAGAAGATGTAACATTACTGTAATGTTTTCACCTATTTTTAATTTGAATTTACCGTTAAAGCCTTTCTGCTAATTTTATGGCACTTTACTGGTATTACTGTGTGATAGGTGCTGAACTTTTCACACATACAGACTTTTCCGGAAAATTATCAGTAAATTACCATTTCAAGAGTTCACACTTAGCTGATGATTGATAATAAAGTGTATTTGGCATGCTGTCCCGGGAGAGAGCCCTGAGCTCAGTATATCCTCGAGCCTGGGGCTCCCTCCAGTTTGAAGGGCGAGAGGGGAGTTTGAGCTCAGGTAGGTCTCAAGAACTCCCCTGCTTGTGAACGTGCTGAGATATGCTGGCTAAGAGTTGTCTTAAGATGCTACTTTGGAGAAGTCAATTTACTTATGGTGAATGTCTTTGGACAGTGGGAGGAAACCGGGAAGCCCGGGAAAAAACCAACGCGAGCACGCGGAGAACATGCAAACTCCGTACAGAAACGCCGACCGGCCTGGTGAGGGGCAAAACCAGTGGCGTTCTTGCTGTGAGGCAACAGTGCTAACCACTGGGTCGCCGTGCTGCCCGATCAGGGGAAGGGAAGGAGTAGGGGTGGAAGGGGAGATTCTTCAAGACGAAGATGACTGGAGTGGAAAACTCTGGTTATTTATAGTGTGTCAGTATTCGTCTGATTGGTGCAATATACGGAGCTGATGCGGTACCAGCCGTGTTCAATCCTAAGCACGTGATCCTCTCGAAATTAGTTTATAAATAAATCACACAAAGAGATCATGTGTGAACGAACAAGCCCCTTTTAAAAACTAAATAACAGAAAATTAGTTTAGCAAATTTCCAGAATAAGAAGTAAAATTATCAGTAAACTGACAGAAAGTTTGTGCCCGTTTTATTTTAATTTACTGGTAAAGCATTTCTGGTCATTTTATGGCAATTAACTGGTGATTACTGTGTGAAAGGAGCTGAACTATTCACACATACAGACTTTTCCAGACAATTACCAGTAAATTACCATGAAGAGATCGTATGTGAACAACAAGCCCCTTTTAAAAACAAAATACTAGAAATTTAGTTTTGGCAATTTTCCAGAATAAGTTATAACATTACCAGTAAATTGAGGGAATGTGTGCATCTTTTTGACATTTTAATTTACTGGTAAAGCATTTTCAGTCATTTTATGGCAATTTACTGGTATTGCTGTGTGAAAAGAACTGAACATTTCACACATACAGAATTTTCCGGACAATTACCAGTAAATTACCATAAAGAGATCATGTGTGAACAACAAGCCCCTTTAAAAAAACAAACCAAAAAAAAAAACAATGCAAAATTAATTTAGGCAATTTTCCAGAATAAGAAGTTGTAACATTACCAGTAAATTGAGGGAATGTTTGCACCTTTTTTATTTTAATTTACTAGTAAAGCCTTTCCAGTAATTTTATAGCGATTTACTGGTATTACTGTGTGAAAGGAGCTGAACTATTCACACATACAGATTGTTCATTCATTCATTTTCATTTCGGCTTAGTCCCTTTATTAATGTGGGGTCGCCACAGCAGAATGAACCGCCAACTTATCCAGCATATGTTTTACGCAGCGGATGCCCTTCCAGCTGCAACCCATCAATGGGAAACATCCACACACTCTCATTCACACACATACACTACGGACAATTTAGCTTACCCAATTCACCTATACCGCATGTCTTTGGACTTGTGGGGGAAACCGGAGCACCCGGAGGAAACCCACGCCAACACGGGGAGAACATGCAAACTCCACACAGAAACGCCAACTGACCCAGCCGAGGCTCGAATCAGCGACCTTCTTGCTGTGAGGCGAAAGTGCTATCCACTGCGCCACCGTGAGGCCCCCACATACAGATTGTTTTCTGGAAAATTACCAGTAAATTACCATGAAGAGATCATGGGTGAACAACATCATTTTTTAAAAACAAAATACCGAAAGAAAATGACTTATGGCAATTTTGCAGAATAAGAAGTTACCAGTAAGTTGAGGGAATGTTTGCTCCTTTTTGGTATTTTAACTTTAAGCACGATACAGAGTTTAACAGTCTTTAAAACAAACAATAACGCATATGTCCAAATGTCAGGATGAATTAAAGGGATGGGTCACCCAAAAATTAAAATAACCTCATCATTTATACTCTTTCGTGTGGTTTTAAACCTTCATGAGGGTCTTTCTTCTATTGAACACAAAATAAGATGTTTTGAAGAATGTTGGCGACTTCCATAATAGAAAAAAATACTATGAAAGTCAATGGGTGCCAGCAAACAGCATTTTTCAAACTATCCTCTTTTGTGTTCAACATAAATGAGAAACTAAAGGGAGAGTAAATGAGTAAGTAAATGATGGCAGAATTTGCATTTTTTGGGTGAACTATGCCTTTATGCGAAGGGATTTTATATCAGCTCCAAAATTGTTCATTTTTCATACAGATTTTGCTGTAGGTCTAAAAGCAGGGCTCTGTTTGTGCTTGGAAAGGGGTAAAAGCAGGGAAATCTCCTCGCTCTGTTTCTAATCCTGCTTATGTGAGGGAAGTGAGGAGCAGAAGAAGACTCAGTATCAGCACGTTCACATCCCTCTGTGCTGACAGTCTCACAGCTAATGCCATTAAATGTGGAGTCATACACTGGGTTTCAGTGATCTGTCAGTCAGATGTGTTTCTTGAGCATCTGAGCCTGGTCAAATCAGCCTCAGAGTGTGACTTTATTCAGTTTATTCAGACGGACATATGAACATGTTCACTTTAAAGTGGACCTATTATGCAAAAATAGATTTTATAAGGGGTTGTGTGGCAACAGTGTGTGAATATAGCCAGTCTCTAATAGTCAAAATGAATAAATAAATTCACAAATTGCTGCATAAATAAAAGAATAAATAATTAAGCAAATAAATAAATAAATGAATAAATAAATCCACAAATTCCTCCATAAATAAAACAACAAATAAATAAATAAATGAATAAGCAAATAAATAAATGAGTAAATAAATCCACAAATTCCTGCATAAATAAAACAGTATTAGAAATATGCAAATAAATAAATAAATCAACAAATTCCTGCATAAATAAAACAGTATTAGAAATATGCAAATAAATAAATAAATCAACAAATTTCTGCATAAATAAAAAAATATGCAAATAAATAAATAAATAAATATATCTACAAATTCCTGCATAAATAAAACAATAAATACGCAAATAAATAAATCCACAAATTCCTGCATAAATAAAACAGTAATAAATAAATATGCAAATAAATAAATGAATACATAAATCCACATATTCCTGCATAAATAAAACAATAAATACGCAAATAAATAAACCCACAAATTCCTGCATAAA
>CAIGQW010005321.1:1778174-1788806 GCA_903798125.1 Danio choprae | reverse complement strand
AGAAAAACGCAAATAAATTACAATTATTGTGAAAACTAAAAAACTATTGGCTATAAACTACTGACAAAATATGTTCATGACTCAATGAAACAAAACAAATTCAATCTTTTTGTATAAAACTTCAATAAATTCTTCTGTCTATAAAAAAACTATAAAAATGTCAAACTGTAAAAAATGCAGGGTTCCCCACAATTCCTTCATGTTGTCTCAATGCAAATCGATTCAATTAACTTCATTGTTTTTACTAATTTAAGTGGAATGAACATAAAACAATGAAGTTGTCCCCCCAAAAAACTTAAAAAGTTACTTTACAGCTTAAACTACTTATCTAAAGTGAGTTGAAACAACACAATTCTTGAGAGCGGGCTTTAGTCTGTAAGAAACTTAATTCTGAGGATGTTTAAATGTGCTATTTTTACACAGATTTCAGTCAAACAGAAGTGAAAGGTTAAACCGTCTCTCCAGTGACGGAGCAGTTTTTGTGAGAGGCTGGTTTAACAACTAGTCGATGTATTACTCTACAGTTGTCAGCAGCCGGATCAGATTTGCATGAGAGCGTCTCTGTCAGAACTGCTGCACGGTCAGATCTGTCCATCGCTCTTCTCCATAATTCACTTACAGACGGCTGTAATCTGCAGATTGGAGGATCAGAAAAGGTGAGACTGACTCAGTCAGCCAAACCTCCTTTCGTATGGCTCTACTTCAGTGCTTCCGCTTTCCATGAATCAATATCAGCACCTTCAGACTCCAGCGAGGAGAGAGCCCAACAAATCCCTCTCTGCCGATAATGACTCTGGGTTCTGACAACCGGTTCGATACGCTGAACACACTGCTGATCCATCAGACAGATCAGCGCAGAGCTGCTGAGTTTGCTCCGACCACAGAAATAAACAGCACATCTGTGGCAGGCCGTATGAACATTTCACCGATGAAAACGCACGTCGGGATATATCACGTCGGGATCACCAAAGCTCTAAAGTATCTAAAGTAGGGTCATTGCGATATTTCGTTTTTCTGCCATATATAATGCGATATGAGCCTAATTTCACAAGATGACTATTAATTTATGATTTTACCTTGATTGGATGATTTTGTAAGTGAAACTAAAATTACACAAAAATATCCATAATAAAATGAATTAAAGCACACAATAGAACCAAGATAAACATGAAATAAATGGTTTTGGCTGTAGTCTAACAGTATTCAGGTACAAAAAAATTTCAATAATCAAATATATAATCAAAATATAGGCCGCACGGTGGCACAGTGGGTAGCACAATCGCCTGCATGTTCTCCCCGTGTTGGCGTGGGTTTCCTCCGGGTGCTCCGGTTTCCCCCACAAGTCCAAATACATGCGCTATAGGTGAATTGGGTAAGCTAAATTTGTTCGTAGTGTATGTGTGTGTGAATGAGTGTGTGTGGATGTTTCCCAGTGATGGGTTGCAGCTGGAAGGGCATCCGCTGCGTAAAACATATGCTGGATAAGTTGGCGGTTCATTCCGCTGTGGCGACCCCAGAATAATAAAGGGACTAAGCCGAAAAGAAAATGAATGAATGAATGAAATGCAAAATAACACTGTGTAGTCTTCATTGTATAAATAAACACAATTAGTCTTTGTTAAAGCGGCAAACTTTATAATTTCTTGTGTACAATCGATTTCAATTCGCTTGAACTTGTACAGTCAGAGGCCTTAAAAACACATTCCAAATAAAAATCTTTCACACTATTGGATTATAGTGTTATGAACTGTTTTATGGTTAATTATAATCCTAATTTGACATTGCAGATCCTGCGATGTGACTATTGCAGATTCGCACATTGCAATATCGATGCTGAAACGATATATTGTGCAGCCCTAATCAAAAGGTATTAATAAAAAGCTATGCCTCTGGACATCCGCCTTGCAACTTCATCTTTTAAAACAATGTTGAAGATATTTCTAAACTCCCAAGCGTTTTAACTGTTGTGTGAATTTTCATGTTTTTGTATCAGTTTGTTTTATATTGGTTTTATTCCTGTCCAAAGCGACTTACAATGGAGGAGGCATTCAGCGGTTCAAAAAGAAGAGGCAATACACACAAGAAGTGCCGATTATACAAAGCAACTGTTAGTGCTCAGAGAATTAAGCGCTAAAGTTAGGAGGAGAGAGTTTTTTAGAGTGTTTCTACAGGTGGTTTGTCAAACCCACTCACCTGTGTGAAACTCACTTCATAAATGTACTTTTTGTTTAAAGATATAGAGGGATTGTACGAAAGTGTCTAGTGCAAATGTGCAAAATTGTTGCAAGTGTTGGTTAAAGTATCAGAGAGATGAAAGAGTGTGTTTTCTACAGGTGGTTTGTCAGGCCCACTCACCTGTGTGAGGCACACTCAGGATTGCAGCACTTTGTTCAGCACTTTGGCCAGCTTTGTAAAAGCTTTTACATAAATAACATTTAAATACTATTAAATAGGGCCCTATCATACACCCCGCGCAATAAGGCGCAAGACGTGTATGGCGCGATTTGTTGCTATTTTCAGACCAGCGCAACTCTCATTTTCAAGTTTTGCCCCATGTTGTTTAAATAGCAAATCCATTTGTGCCACTTTGTGGACTCATGGGTGTGCTGGTCTAGAAAGGAGGTATGTTAAGGTGCATTATTGGTGCGTTGTTATTTTGAGGAACTGAAATTGACCAGGGGCAGCACGGTGGCGCAGTGAGTAGCACAATAGCCTCATAGCAAGAAGGTCGCTGGTTCGAGCCTCGGCTGGGTCAGTTGGCGTTTCTGTGTGGAGTTTGCATGTTCTCCCCGTGTTTGCGTGGGTTTCCTCCGGGTGCTCCGGTTTCCCCCACAAGTCCAAAGATACGCGGTATAGGTGAATTGGGTAGGCTAAATTGTCCGTAGTGTATGTGTGTGGATGAGTGTGTGTGGATGTTTCCCAGTGATGGGTTGCAGCTGAAAAGGCATCCGCTGCGTGAAACATGTGCTGGATAAGTTGGCGGTTAATTCCGCTGTGGCGACCCCAGATTAATAAAGGGACTAAGCCGAAAAGAAAATGAATGAATGAATGAATGAATGAAATTGACCATTGACCATCTAAAAGCTGGTCTAAAGTCCAGCACAGAGCACATTAGCTATGCGCCTATGCGAGTCCAAATGCTCACACATTGCTTAATACACACAGGATGTACAGCAATACACAAAAATTTAAGGATTAAAATGTTACAAAAATTATTATTTTCTACATAAATATAAAAAAGCACTGCCCCCATGCCTACTTCATCTCAGGGGGCTTTTTTCAGTTTATTCATGACAATCTGCATTTGTGTAATGTTATTATTATTAGTATTATTTATTATATGCATATTTATATTTGTTTTAATAAAAACAAGTTTAGATTTGTCCACCTGTTGGGTTTTGTAGACGTCTGCATCACCATATGGGGCATAAGAACAGGACGTGTGTTTGGATATAACTCCAAACTTATTAGTTTGCTGGGAACTAGAACTGAATTTAGAAATAGTTTTGAAACAAATCTTTGCGCTTAACAAACTAAATTAAATATGTAGGTTAATGGATGTCTTCAGTGGAGTGAGTTTCCACCGTTTCCTTACTCAACGAAAGTAAAGGAGTAAAAGTAAAGTAAAGAGAAAGTAAAGAGGACTAATGAAGGAGGTTCATTCTTTATCCTCGCGGTGTAGATGGTCTGTTTAACTGTTTTCTCTCTAGTGAAGCGTTCAGTTTTTCCACTTACAAAGTCTGTCATGTAAATAGCAAATGTGCCATGGCGTGATGCACCTGACTCTTAAAGGGAATGGGAGATGAGACTCTGATTAATGGTTTAATGCACGTTATGCTCAAAACACACCCATAACTCATTAAGTGAATAAGCACAACCCTGTTAGACCATGACCCAGGACGCAAACCTTTTTTTTCCGTCCTTAAAATAGCAATAGTGCATTCGGATATGCGCTTAATGCTTTTGCGCCATGGTCGTGGTGACTTTATATCTGCCTAGTACTCAATGATTCAGTTCCTTCAACACTGACATTCATATTGAACTGAACTGAATCATTTTTGGACTAGAAGAACAGCACTATTTTGCCAGCTGCTTGATATACTGATTACATTTGAATACGTAGATTTGACATTGTAATGCTAGAAAAATGAAGGTGACTTGGTTTAATGGGAAAATCTAGTAATCTAGAATTAGGCAAACTGTAAAAAAATTTTTAATAAATGCTGGGTTCCACACAATTCCTTGTCCCAACTTAATTGTTTTTACAAAGTTAAGTGGATTGAACATAAAAAAATTCAATTGTCTCCAAAAAATCTCAGGAATAGTGTCGTTTCAGCTTATTTACAATCTTAAGTGGATTGAACATTCAAAAATTAAGTTGTCTTCAAAAAATCTCAAGAATTGTGTTGTTTCAGCTTATTTTATATAAGTAGTTTGAACAAGGAGCAAAACTATTTATTGAGTGTAGTCGCAATCAAATAGATGGTAGTACGGTTTATAAAATAAATATTAAAATGGCTTGCCATAATATATCGGCTCGCGTGCAATGCATGATCCGAGCTCTAGTGGCGCACCGTTGGATGTTTAATGCGCCGAGAGGAAGATGAAGACATTAACGGGCAGCAGGACACTGGACCACCGCGTGGGGGCTGTCGATCACACGTGTGCAGCCTGGTTCCCCTGCACACAAAGCACAGTCCAGCGTGCTTTTCCTCTTTATCCGTGTGGAAGATGCAGAAGCGCTGGGCCGTTATGTATAAAAATCAATTGTCAGGCCTGATTACATCCAGTGTTTGCACCTCCAGGGCCATGAGTTGCTTTTGATCTCCATCAAGTTCATAGCCATGTTTACCCCAGCACATGGAGCTGCTCTGTTCAGATGTAGATCCAAAACAGATCAGGTGCACTAAAGGTATACAGGTTATTTGCGTATGGTAACCCTCATACTGCTGAACGGCTTGCATTGTTATTTTGTGCCCCGCAGCAACTTTAATGATGTCAATGCTATTCTTGCAGAAAATTGTAATTATGTGATTATTGTGATGGGGGAGCTTCAGTGAGTATGCATACGTTAGTCTTTGGTCCAATTTATACTTCAGCGTCGAGTGATCCACCCATTGATGCATCCCCTACACTCAGCCAATGCCGTTGTGAGCATTTATATTCATATTGCACTCCATTTGCAATTCATTGTGAAGTGTAGTTACGTTTTTTGAGAGGTCCACATCAGTGTATGGCAAAGTGTATATGAGTGTGCAAACAGTATGGAAGACCTACTTTACGTACTCAACGGTGAAGTATAAATTGGCCTTTAAGGTTATCTAGTGTGCTCCAAAGCAATGACAAAATGTACACTCAAGATTTAGAATCGCAATCGGGTCCTACTGCACCCAGCCCGGTCTGAGCGGCGATTCTTTGCATGGGAGTCGGTTGCTCTAACAAGGCGGCTAAAGGCCATGGCCTCTAGCGTTTGTCGCTAGAGCACCTTTAGAGGTCAGAGGAGTGAGGTTTCAACACATAGCACTTTGCTAGCTGGCCTCCGTTACACTCAGCCCCCTAAACCTCACTCCCATCCAAGACGAGCTCCCATGTGTAACCCACCGGTCCTACTGCACCCAACCCGGTTTGAGCTGGGATCGAACCGGCAATTTTATTTATTTATACAGGGACAATGTACAACATGACATGCTGTACCAGAGTTAGCTATAAAGCTAATTTACATCTGCAGTTCTTTGCATGGGAGTCGGTTGCTCTAACAAGGAGGCTAAAGACATGGCAAGAGCACCTTTAGAGGTCAGAGGAGTGAGGTCTACATAGCACTTCACAAGCTGGTTACTTTTTGAATTAGTTTGTACAACTGTTGCTTTCATATTTCATGAAAATATGTTGATTTATGGGCCTCACAGTGGCGCAGTGGGTAGCACGTTCGCCTCACAGCAAGAAGGTCGCTGATCGCTGGTTCGAGCCTCGGCTGGGTCAGTTGGCCTTTCTGTGTGGAGTTTGCATGTTCTCCCTGTGTTGGCGTGGGTTTCCTCCGGGTGCTCCGGTTTCCCCCACAAGTCCAAAGACATGCGGTACAGGTGAATTGGGTAGACTAAATTGTCCGTAGTGTATGAGTGTGAATGGGTGTGTATGGATGTTTCCCAGAGATGGGTTGCAGCTGGAAGGGCATCCGCTGCGTAAAACATATGCTGGATAAGTTGGCGGTTCATTCCGCTGTGGCGACCCCAGATTAATAAAGGGACTAAGCCGAAATGAAAATGAATGAATGAATGAATGTTGATTTATATTAACACCATGTTGCCCACTTTATGTGTACTGCACAGGTCTTCATTTTACCAGATGGTTAAATACTCCCTGATTCATGCTATAGTTACATTAAGTTGATTAATTAAACATTAAGAAAAAAATAATAATTATAAAAGGTCTTCAAGAGTTCACACTTAGATATTGCTTGATAATAATAGCAGGTTTGGCATGCTGTCCCGGGAGAGAACCCTCAGCTCGGAGATAATTCAGCCCAGGGCTCCCGCCTGGTAAATAAGCATATAAGGGGGTACGAGATCAGATAGTTCTCGAGAGCTCACCCTAGTAAATAAGCATATAAGGGGGTACGAGATCAGATAGTTCTCGAGAGCTCCCCCTGGTAAATAAGCATATAAGGGGTACGAGATCAGATAGTTCTCTAGAGCTTCCCCTGGTAAAGGAGGAAAAGGAGGAGATGGGGTGGATGGGGGGTTTCTTCGAAAACGAAGATAAGAGAGTAGTTTTTTGACAGGCTACTTATAGGGAGTTTGTATTAATCTGATTGGCTTACTAGTGATTACTGATGAGAGACCGGCTGCGATCAATCATATCACGTGCTCCTCTCGGAATTAGTTTGTGAAACTTCACATATTGCTCATTCCTATCATCTTTAAATACCTGAAACCTTTGAGTATGCTGCAATATTTTCCTTTAAATGTCAATTTTAACAACGACATTACAACCATGTACTTCCCTCTTTTTCTTGATCTGCACTAAAAAAGGCTTCACGTGTTTGTAAGATGAAACGACAGAAGTATTCATTCAATTTGTTTGGGTAAAAATGACTTGAGTGCACTTCACACTCCAATTACAACGTCCAGAAGCGAACGCAAGCACTTAAAGTCTGCCTTCATAAGAGATTATGTCCAGATTTAAATCCATCCAGTGTTGCATAATCTCATACGGCAACAAAACTCATCTACAAATCCTCATAAAATTGCTGTATGTGGACGGCATTACCATCTCTTCCTGCCCTCCAAATCTGGACAATCTTTGGACCACGGTCTCATTCTCTAGTTGTGTCATGTACATATTTGTAAACAGCATGCAGAAGCTTTTCAAGGGAATGTTGGAAAGAAAAAAACTAACATCGCAATGTTTAGCATTTCTGCAATATATTTTGCGATATGAATATAATTTCACCAGATGACTAGACTAGCTCAATTTGGAAAGAATTCATAATTTCATATTGATCGGGATGATTTCGTTTGACAGTTAATCTGCTTAAATGAAACAGACAGTGCTTAATGGTTTTCTCGAGAGTTTAACTGCATTCAGGAACAGAAACTGAATAATCAGATGTAAATATACAGTTGACGTCAAAATAATTAGCCCTCCTTTGATTTTCTTTTTCATATATTTCCCAAATTATGTTTATAAGAGCAAAAAATATTTCACAGTATTTCCTATAATATTTTTTCTTCTGGAGAAAGTCTTACTTGTTTTATTTCGGCTAGAATAAAAGCTGTTTTTTTATTTTTTTTAAAAACATTTTAAGGTCAATATTATTAGCCCCCTTAAGCAATATTTGTTTGTGATCGTCTACAGAACAAACCATCATTATACAATGACTTGCCTAATTACTCTAACTTGCCTAATTAACCTAGTTTAGCCTTTAAATGTCACTTTAAGCTGAATACTAGTATCCTGAAAAATATCTAGTCAAATATTATGTGCTGTCATCATGACAAAGATAAAAGACATCAGTTATTAGAAATGAGTTATTAAAACTATTATGTTTAGAAATGTGTTGACTTCAACTGTATAACACTGCATAGTGTTCATTGTATAAAAGGTTAAATACAATTCATCTTTGACAAAACTACCAATGTTATAATAATAATTTTCCCATACACAAATGGTTTAAATGGGCTGCAAGGTGGCGCAGTGGGTAGCACAATCACCTCACAGCAAGAAGGTCGCTGGTTCGAGCCTCGGCTGGGTCAGTTGGCATGTCTGGGTGGAGTTTCCTCCGGGTGCTCCGGTTTCCCCCACAGTCCAAAGACATGCGGTACAGGTGAATTAGGTGAGCTAAATTGTCCATAGTGTATGTGTGTGAGGATATTTCCCAGTGATGGGTTGCAGCTGAAAGGGCATCCGCTGCGTAAAACATATGCTGGATAAGTTGGTGGTTCATTCTGCTGTGGCGACCCCGGATTAATAAAGGGACTAAGCCGAAAAGAAAATGAATGAATGATGAAATGGTTTAAATGCACTTGAAATCTTCGTCATAGGCAGGGCCAGACAGAATCTGCAGATATTTTTTGCTATTTCTGCGCAGAATTGTGCGAAGAATCTGTGGATTTCTGCGGAATGATTTTTTGGGAGTATCGTAGCTAAAAACTTAATATATGAAATCAAAAACAATACCTTATTAAATTGTATTTATTATTTACAATGCAAATCCACTTATTTGGTAAACAAACCAAGTTTCTCATATAATATATCTACTAAAAGACAGAAAATATTACTCTACAAACTGTATTGTAAACAAATCATATGAACATTTTCATATTAGTTAATAATATTGCTAAAATTAAGTTTAAAATTGAATAAATATAAATTTACACACATTTACACAAGTAAATAAATAGATGAGCTAAAAATCTGCAGATTTCGGCATGCACAGATTCCGTGTGGGGCTAGTCATAGGCCTTAAAAACAAAAGCAAAACTAAACTAAATTTCATTCTATTAGGGTTCAACTGTACAATGACTCCACAATGTGGTTCATGGTCAACTTTAATCCCAGTCAAATTTCCTAAGGGATTAATAAACTAAAACTGAACTGACATTGCAGTTCAGTTTGTTATTGTGGATTTACACATTGCGATATACAGTTGAAGTCAGAATTATTAACCCCCCAGTATATTGCTTTCCCCAATGTCTGTTTCACGGAAATGTGTTCATTTTTTCAACACATTTCTAAACATAATAGTTTTAATAACTCATTTCTAATAAGTGATTTCTTTTGTCTTTGTCATGATGACAGCACATAATATTTTACCTGATATTTTTCAAGATACTTCTATACAGCTTAAAGTGACATTTAAAGGCTAAACTAGGTTAATTAGGCAAGTTAGGGTAATTAGGCAAGTCATTGTATAACAGTGGTTTGTTCTGCAGACAATTGGAAAATATTGCTTAAGGGGGCTAATAATATTAACTATAAAATGGTTCTTAAATTAAAAACTGCTCTGGACTTTCTCCAGAAGAAAAAATATTATAGGGAATACTGTGAAAAATTCCTTGCTCTGTTCAACATTCATTCATTCATTATTTTCTTTTTGGCTTAGTCTCTTTATTAATCTGGGGTCGCCACAGCGGAATGAACCGCCAACTTATCCAGCATGTGTTTTATGCAGCGGATGCCCTTCCAGCTCCTACCCATCACTGAGAAACTCTGTTAAATGTCATTTGGGAAATATTTGAAAAAGGGAAAAAAACAATTTTGGCTAATAATTTGACTTTAACTGTGTATTAATGCCAAAATTATATATGGTACAGCCCTAATGGGAAGGCAAAGAGAGAAAAAAGCAGTTTTTCCAATCAAATGGAAAGACTAATCGTGCCGTCATTCGAGGTCAATGCTGACTGTGCGTAATCCTGATCCTCACTCTGATCCCGTCACTGCATATACATATTAAATCCCTGTTTAAACAGAACAACTCCGATTGCCCACCTAATCAGGTAAATGTGTCAGAGAGCCCATTTCAGGCATAAGAGATTACACTGCAAAACACATCAAATCCTCAGGCTGATTCAGACAGGCAAACAGAACAGATGCTCGTTTTCACAATCTCTCTTTTTTTTTACTCATCCTCATGTCTTTCAGAGGCGCTTGCTTTGTTTACACTCAGGTGAAACTCTAAAATCAGACTGTAAATGTATTGTAAAAATGGTTCATGATTCATGCAACTTGGGCGGCACGGTGGCTCAGCGGTTAGCACTGTCGCCTCACAGCAAGAAGGTTGCTGGTTCGAGTCCCGGCTGGGCCAGTTGGCATTTCTGTGTGGAGTTTGCATGTTCTCCCCGTGTTTCCTCCACAGTCCAAAGATATGCGCTATAGGTGAATTGAATAAACTAAATTGGCCGTAGTGTATGTGTGTGAATGTGAGAGTGTATGGGTGTTTCCCAGTATTGGGTTGCAGCTGAAAGGGCATCCGTTGTGTAAAACATATGCTGGATAAGTTGATGGTTCATTCCACTGTGGCGACCCCAGATGGATAAAGGAACTAAGCCGAAGGAAAAATGAATGAAAAAATGAATATTATACACTGAGATAGATAGATAGATAGATAGATAGATAGATAGATAGATAGATAGA
>CAIGQW010005321.1:1739831-1755635 GCA_903798125.1 Danio choprae | reverse complement strand
ATATATATATATATATATATATATATATATATATGTATATACAATATATTTATTTATACCTGTATATAATGTGATTCATTCACATTATATCCAGCACTGCACCTAGCATTACAGCATTGACAAATTAAGAAACAAAAATTGTACAAAAAATAGTTTATTGTTAAATGTACAAGAGCTAATGCTGACATAAATATGTTGTCTATCAGACAAAAAATAATTAAGTAGATATCATTTTCAGAATTCAGGATTTTTTTTGTTTTTTTGCTAAATAAATGATCCAAACATCCTTGAAATGAGATTTTAATACGTTCTATTAAAACCTGCATCTGAAGAATATATCTTGGATTCATTTCTAATTTCACTGCCATTTTGTTCTTGTTTTTAACACATGTGACCCTGAACCGCAAAACCCAGTCTTAAGTGGCACAGGTGTATTTTTTTACAGTGACTAAAACACATTGTATGGGTCAAATTTATAATTGATGCCAAAAATCTGAATATTAATTAAGCATCATGTTCCATGAAGAGGCAGCACGGTGGCGCAGTGGGTAGCACAATCGCCTCACAGCAAAAAGGTCGCTGGTTCGAGCCCCGGCTGGGTTAGTTGACATTTCTGTGTGGAGTTTGCATGTTCTCCCCGTGTTCGCGTGGGTTTCCTCCGGTCCAAAGACATGTGGTACAGGTGAATTAGGCAAGCTAAAATGTCCGTAGTATATGTGTGTGAATGAGTGTCTGTGGATGTTTCCTAGTGATGGGTTGCAGCTGGAAGGGCATCCGCTACGTAAAACATATGCTGGATAAGTTGGCGGTTCATTCCACTGTGGCGACCCCAGATTAATAAAGGGACTAAGCCAAAAAGAAAATGAATGAATTTCATGAAGATATTTTGGAAATTTCTGACTGTAAATATATTATCATATAAAAACATAATTTTTGATTAGTAATATGCATTGCTAAAAGCTTTAAAGCTTCAGTGAAATTAAATTAATGTTTTTTAGATGTTAGTATCAGTATGTAAGTCTTCAAGGATATCTATAAGCTAGTGTGCTACAAAACAGTGACAAAATGTACATTTTGAAGATATATAAGATAGAAACATGTAAAGCTTGCAGTTTGTCACTTCCACCTAAATGGTTCGTCACTTCATACTTCAGTTTCTCATCAAATCTTCTGACCAATCAAGTGCTCTCTAGTATCTGAAATGCTCCGCCCCCTTCAAGATGCTTCACATTTGCTTTTCATTTGCTGCACTTCAGCTCAACCACCCTCACTAGTAAGCTGTGATAAAACAACATGCTTAGGGAGATGCTACACTATGTCCCGCCCTCTCTTCGTTTTTCAGTTGAGATTACGTCAAACATCGACTAAAAATGCACATTTCAAAGCACTTCACGGGACCTTTAAAGGCAATTTTCTCACTATGTAGATTTTTTTTACCTTAAGATTCCAGATTTTCATACTTTAGCCAAATATTGTTTCACCAAAAAGCTTATTTATTCAGCTTTCATGTAACACGTAAACCTCAATTAAAAAAAAAAATTGCAACACAGGCTCATTCTGGAAACGTAGCCCTATATACATGTCTAGAGATCGTGAATTCACCAGAAGTACGTATGGCTGCATTTCGTCTTTAAAACGAACGCTACGGGGCGATATAACGCCGTTCCTTTTCATGTGGACAGCCTTTTCCCATTACCAGTTTGTCAAGTAGCTTGCCGCATATGTCGGCAAACTTGAGATGCAGTGAGGAGTTGACCACAATGATGGGGTTCGAGTCCGGCGAAGAACGCTTCCAGAAAGCAGGTAAGACAAAAACAGAATCCAAAAAAATTAAAATAAACAAGTAAAGGATGAGAATGTTGTCAAATCTGAAAACGTGGTAAAAATCAGGCGAGGGCTTTTCTTTTTCTGGATTGCTTTTTAAAACTGTCGGTTGGGTTTAGGGAAGGAGGAGGGTGGGTCAGTCGATCGGTCAGTCAGTCAGTCAACAGCGGCCTCTGGTGGATTTATGCGTGAAGAGCAGGCACGAATGGCACTTGCAAGAGAAATTTGAGATCTCAAAAAGCCTACACAGCGGCCTCTGGTGGATTTACGTGAGAAGAGCAGGCATGAATGGCACTCGCGAGAGAAATTTGAGATCTCAAAAAGCCTACACAGCAGCCTCTGGTGGATTCATTCGAGAAGAGCAGGCATGAATGGCACTCGCGAGAGAAATTTGAGATCTCAAAGAGTGTACACAGCTCTGGTGGATTCACGAAAACAAAAACTGCACAAAAACGTAGCTCCTGGGATGTATTTGCTATATATATATATATATATATATATATATATATAGCAGTAAGTTTTAGAATGAGCCTGGGTTGAAAAATTGCCACTTATGACTGCATTTATGGCCATGGGCACGAACATAGCCCAATTTTGAGTAAATTATCCTTAAAACAAGACCCAAAATAATGTTGCAAAATGTATTTGTACAAATGCATTCTTTAAAATAATTTAGCAGTGCATTAACTCCATTGAGGGTTTAAAAAAAACTAAACAAATTGTTCAATCTCCTCCATTTATAAATGTTGGTACCACACAAATGTGAGAAAACATGCAGAGAACTAAAACTGTACTTTTAATCTGAATTTGATGTCATTGAATAAGTGATTGATTTATTTAGTTCCAATCCACGACACTTCGCTGCATGATTATTGTAATATTGGAGATTAAATGCATTCATTCGTAGTTTAACTGCATTGCTCAGTGAAACAGGACGTGATAAGATAATCCTCTCCGAAGGCTTCTCGTGAAAAGTCTTTGGTTTTAATTGAAAGCGGCTATTAAAAAAAAAAAACAGGAAGCAGAACTCTCACGGGTGTGTTGTGCCATATGCTGATGATTTTATAATTCTGGAGGAAACAGGATGCTGTTGATTCAAAACAAACCTGCTGTGGAAACATGAGCATGCATTGCACACGTGGATGTAAAAAAATATATGTACTTTTCATACTTTGTTCAGTTGGCTACAAAACCTCCCATGTCTATCTGTTAAACTCTCTAAAAATAAATAAACCGTATTCAGTGAGGTCCAAAAGTCTGAAACCGCAGTGAAAATCCCTGAGTTTGTGCGCAGATGTACTGATAAACTGTCCTTCAGGCTCTTGTTTAGTCTATAACTGAAACTAAAATGGAAATAAAGGAGCCAGAACACCTGCTGCCCATGAGATCCAACACTGATGTTCAGGTCAGTTTTAGTCTCAGACCATAGTCATGTGTCTGTGCTTCCTCTGGTCATCTCCAAAAAAGTCATCGGGCAACTGAAAACGCAAAGATATTAATCACATATGGAGCTCTGAGAAAAAGAAAAAATGTTTATAAATGTGTGGGGATGTTGAGGCAGCATGAAAGCTATACTTGCTACTGAATTTACTTCCACAATACGACATTATTATGAGTAAAACTGGATGTATAAAGGACACTACACTTTTTTAGGCTCATTTTGCAAGTCATCTAGAGTTAAACAGTTGAGTTTTACCATTTTGGAATCCGTTCAGCCGATCTACGGGCCTGATGGAGCGCTTTTAGCTTAGCTTAGCATAGATCATTGAATCGGATTAGACCATTAGCAGATGTTGTGCTATGTTAAGGAAGTAAACGTGAAGTTTTGCTTTCATGTTGACTTCAAGCTCAGTCTGAAGCATCACCTGAAGTCTATTAGAATTCTTTGTGTACCAGACGCCGCCGTTATTGTGTCCTGCAATAAAGAAAAGCAAAGATTTCTGCATAGCTTCAACATAATCACATAAATCACATGGGTTTTTAAGCTTTTTTATTCACTTTATTGAGATTTTTTTGATTCCAATAAATAAATTGTTGTCCAAGATTTATTCATATAAATATAGAGTTGAAGTCAAAATTATTAGCCCTCCTGTTAAATGTTAATTCTTTTAAAAATATTTCCCAAATGCTGTTTAATAGACGGGCAGCACGGTGACGCAGTGGGTAGCACAATCGCCTCACAGCAAGAAGGTCGCTGGTTCGAGCCCAGGCTGAGTCAGTTGCCGTTTCTGTGTGGAGTTTGCAAGTTCTCCCCGTGTTTGCGTGGGTTTCCTCTGGGTGCTCCGGTTTCCCCCACAAGTCCAAAGACATGCGGTATAGGTGAATTGGGTAATCTAAATTGCCTGTAGTGTATGAGTGTGAATGGGTGTGTGTGGATGTTTCCCAGTGATGGGTTGCAGCTGGAAGGGCATCCGCTGCGTAAAACATATGCTGGATAAGTTGGCGGTTCATTCCGCTGTGGCGACCCCAGATTAATAAAGGGACTAAGCGGAAAAGAATATGAATGAATAGACATGATGGCTCAGTGGTTAGCACTGTCTCCTCACAGCAAGAAGGTAGCTGGTTCGAGTTCCGGCTGGGTCAGTTGGCAATTCTGTGTGGAGTTTGCATGTTCTCCCCATGTTGGTGTGGGTTTCCTTCGGATGCTCCGGTTTACGCCACAGTCCAAAGACATGCGCTATAGGTGAATTGAATTAATTGAATTGAATAAACGAAATTGGCCGTAGTGCATGAGTGTAAATGTAAGAGTGTATAGGTGTTTCCCAGTACTGAGTTGCAGCTGGAAGGGCATCCTCTGTGTGAAACATATGCTGGATAAGTTGGCGGTTCATTCCGCTGTGGTGACCCCTGATGAATAAAGGGACTAAGCCGAAGGAAAATGAATGAATGAATGCTGTTTAATTGAGAGTTGATTTTTTTTCAACACATTTCTAATCATAATAGTTTTAATAACTCATTTCTAATAACTGATTTCTTTTATCTTTGTCATGATGACAGGACATAATATTTGACTAGATATTTTTCAAGATACTAGTATTCAGCTTAAAGTGACATTTAAAGGCTAAACTAGGTTAATTAGGCAAGTTAGGGTAATTAGGCAAGTCATTGTATAACAGTGGTTTGTTCTGTAGACGATCAAAAACAAATATTGCTTAAGGGGGCGAATAATATTGACCTTAAAATGATTTTTAAAAAATTTAAAAACTGCTTTTATTCTAGCTGAAATAAAACAAATCAGACTTTCTCCAGAAGAAAAAATATTATCAGAAATACTGTGAAAAATTCCCTGCTCTGTTAAACATCATTTGGGAAATATTTGAAAAAGAAAAAAAAAAATCTAATAATTTTCAACTGTATTTGTGTGTTGTTCCTGCACTAAGTTGCTTTTTCATAAAAACATATATATATAACTTATGTTTGCATATGCATACGCACGGTCACGCCCATCTGTTATATATCCTCGGTTGTCCCTTCCTCGCACTTCTTCTATGGCTGGAATCCTGTTCTGGGACTGAACCCGTGCCCTGAAACAAGAGCCCAGACCTGTTAGCAAACCACTCACAATCATAAAGAGTTTACTAGAAATGATCAATGCTCAGTTTCACATTAAATTGCATTTTCAGTCAGTCTTAAAAAGAAAACACAGGAGCTCATTTCTCACCTTCTGACCTCCTCTTGGTAGCTCGATTCTGGAGAAAGGAAGAAATGAATGATTTATGATGCTAGATTCAAATCATTAACAATATATGGTTCGAGTTTTGTTGTGTTTTGTATTGTATTCCCATTTAAAAAAGCTCAAATTAAATGAAGTCATCTTTACTTTTCATGTAAAATTAAAATGACTTGTCATGTAGAAATATTAAGAGAGTTTATCCTTAAAACAAATCTAAAAACAAATCTAGTGGGGCCAGAAAAATATTATTGTTTATATTATATTATTCATTCATTTATTTTCCTTCGGCTTGGTCCCTTTATTAATCTGGGGTCGCCACAGAGGAATGAACCGCCAACTTATCCAGCATATGTTTTACGCAGCAGATGCCCTTCCAGCTGCAACCCATCACTGGGAAACACCCATACACTCTCATTCACACACATACACTGTGGACAATTTAGCTTACTCAAATCACCTATAGCGCATGCCTTTGGACTTGTGGGGGAAACCGGAGCACCCACAGAAAACCCACGCCAACACGGGGAGAACATGCAAACTCCACACAGAATTTCCAACTGACCCAGCCGAGGCTCGAACCAGTGACTATCTTGCTGTGAGGCGATAACACTACCCACTACGCCACCGCTCCACCCGCCCCATATTATATTATATTACATTTTATTATATTATATTCATTCATTCATTTTCATTTCGGCTTAGTCCCTTTATTAATCTGGAGTCGCCACAGCGCAATGAACCACCAACTTATCCAGCATATGTTTTACGCAGCGGATGCCCTTCCTGCTGCAACCCAACACTGGGAAACGTCCATACACTCTCATTCACACACATAGACTACGGACAATTTAGCTTACCCAATTCACCTATAGCGCATGTCTTTGGACTTGTGGGGGAAACCGGAGCACCCGGAGGAAATGTACGCGAGCACAGGGAGAACATGCAAACTCCACACAGAAATGCCAACTGACCCAGCCGAGGCTCGAACCATCAACCTTCTTGCTCTGAGGCGATCGTGCTACCCACTGCGCCACAGTGACGCCCATATTATATTATATTATATTATATTATATTATATTATATTATATTATAAACTGGCCTCACGGTGGCGCAGTGGATAGCACGTTCGCCTCACAGCGGTTCATTCCGCTGTGGCGACCCCAGATTAATATAGGGACTAAGCCGAAATGAAAATGAATGAATGAATATTATAAACTTTCATATTATTTTATGTATTAGCAAATACTGTGAATTTTTTATTTAAACATCACTTCTTTTATTTTTTTATTAAATAAAAAACAATAATAATAAATGGAAATTTCACAGTGATAATAATTTGGCCTTCAACTGTACACCGTGTCTCAAAACAAACCAAGCAATAATATATTGTACAAAAATAAGACGTACTACAGGAACAAGAATGACTAAATTTCACACAGGAATAACAGCGCAATCTGTGCATTACAATAATCCTTTTATTTACTTTCATTGGCGATGATGTAATGATGGCGTAATGATGGCGTAATGATGGCGTAATGATGGCGTAATGATGGCGTAATGATGATACATTTATTTTCAGCTGCGTAAGGCTTAAATATAAATGGTGTTTTCGAATGAAGAAGAGTTTGATCAAAGGCTTACGAGAACTGAAAGGCTACAGTGCTTCACGTTTTCTTTGTGAATTTCCAACTAAAAACTGGACAAAGGCTGGATTGGATTACTTGTTGGCAAAAATTGATCGCACCGGATCAGTATATCCTGTGGCGAGAAATGGTTGTCCACTCACTGCCCGTACTGTTGAAAATTTCACCACTGTCAAAGACATGGTACTGAGCCAAGAAGACCCAGAAGAAGAAGGTAATGCGGTGATATAAATCAGGTGAGGTGGAAAACGTATACATATCATATAATTTCATCTATTTGCCATCTAATTACAAAACATAATTAAAGTTGGAGGTATTTTGGCGAAATTCTGACAGAATTCATTTTGCTTGGATTTTTTGAGACATGGTGTATATGTGCATATACCTTGAATTAAGAATAGTTAGATATTTGGACTGAAGGATAAAATACTTATATATTTTTTTACGGTGCGTGCATTGTGATTTATTCAATTATTCATTCATTCATTTTCAACCGCTTTTCCAGGGCCGGGTCGCACGGGCAGAAGGAGAGAACCCCAGACTTCCCTCTCCCCAGACACTTCCTCCAGCTCCTCCGGGGGGATCCCGAGGCGTTCCCAGGCCAGCCGAGAGACATAGTCCCTCCAGCGTGTCCTGGGTCTTCCCCGAGGCCTCCTCCCGGTGGGACATGCCTGGAACACCTCCCTAGGTAGGCGTTCAGGAGGCATTCAAAACAGATGCCCGAGCCACCTCAGCTGACTTCTCTCGATGTGGAGGAGCAGCGGCTCTACTCCGAGCTCCTCCCGGGTGACAGAGCTCCTCACCCAATCTATAAGGGTGCGCCCTGCCACCCTGCGAAGGAAACTCATTTCAGCCGCCTGTATCTGAGATCTTGTCCTTTTGGTCATGACCCAAAGCTCATGACCATAGGTGAGAGTAGGAACGTAGATTGACTGGTAAATCGAGAGCTTTGCCTTTCAGCTCAGCTCCTTCTTTACCACAACGGACCGGTACATCGACCGCATTACTGCTGCTGCTGCACCAATCCGCCTGTCAATCTCATGTTCCATCCTTCCCCTCATGAACAAAACCCCAACATTGTGATTTAGCATGCACTAAAGCAGAAAACAAGTCTTTCATTGTAAAAAAAAAACAAAACTGTGATGCATCCAAGCAGATACACTCAAGAAATTACGTTTGTTTACTTCTTTAAAATGAGCTGAAACAACACAATGCTTGAGATTTTGTTTGGGACCACTTAATTGCTTTATGCTCAATCGACTTGAATGTGTAAAAACTAATACGTTAACTTATTTCCTTTACGTTGTCCCAATACAAATAGACTTTTTACAGATACTCACTTTTCTTCTTTCTCCTGCAGAAGAAAACGATGCCATAGATGATGAGAAACAGCAGAGCAGCAGCACTGAAGGCAACAGTGATAGCGATCAACACCGTCTGGTCTATTTTTACTTGAACAGAAAGAGAGAAGAGAATCTTGCTATTGTGTGTTAAACAGAGTAATTGCAAACATCTCTTATTAAAATAATACAATGTGGCTGAACTGGTGGTTGCACTGCCCTCTAGCTGTTGCTGAAGTAACTGCTTTGTAGCATTATACTGTACACTGGTCAGTTTTGAGATTTTGGGCTATTTGGATTGTTGTTTCAGACTAGTGGAGAGAAAACAACCAAAAGACATGTATGAAAATGACAAAAAGGTAAATGTGTCTTTAGTTCAATAGCTTCCTATTTGAATACAGTTAAAAACTAAATTATTAGCCGTCCTGTGACATTTTTATTTGTTTTCGAATATTTCCCAAATGCTGTTTAATGGAGAGATTGTTTTACAACACATTTTCAAACATAATAGTTTTAATAACTCATTTCTAATAACTGATTTCTTTTATCTTTGCCATGATGACAGCACATAATATTTGACCAGATATTTTGCAAGACACTAGAATTCAGCTTGAGGTGACATTTATATATGCATATAAAATTCAAGTCATTTCAAGTAATCTCAATATACATCAGTAAAATTGACTAAAAATAGTTAGTTAAACTTTGTATAACTTCAAAATGTTTGTTGAAATCTGATTAACTTATTATTCATTCATTCATTCATTTTCATTTCGGCTTAGTCCCTTTATTAATCTGGGGTCGCCACAGCGGAATGAACCGCCAACTTATCCAGCATATGTTTTACGCAGCGGATGCCCTTCCAGCTGCCACCCATTTCTGGGAAACATCCATACACACCCATTCACACACATACACTACGGACAATTTAGCTTACCCAATTCACCTATAGCGCATGTCTTTGGACTTGTGGGGGAAACCGGAGCACCCGGAGGAAACCCACGCCAACACAGGGAGAACATGAAAACTCCACACAGAAACGCCAACTGACCCAGCCGAGGCTCGAACCAGCGACCTTCTTGCTGTGAGGCGAACGTGCTACCCACTGCGCCACTGTGAGGCCCATTAACTCATTAAAATAATAATAATATAAATTTCTTACATTTATATTATGCCTTTCTGAACACTCAAAGCGCTTTACACATTCTCCTCATCCACCACCAGTGTGCAGCATCCACCTGGACGACACGACGGCAGCCATATTACGCCAGACCGCACACCACACCCCAGCTGATTGGTGGAGAGGAGACAGAGTGATGAAGCCAATTATGATATGGGGATGGTTAGGAGGCCATGATGGACTGAGGCCAGTGGGCAAATTTGGTCAGGATGCCAGGGTTAAACCCCTACTCTTTTTGGAAGGACATCCTGGGATTTTTAATGACCACAGAGAGTCAGGACCTTGGTTTAATGCCTCATCTGAAAGACTCCCCATCAATATACTGCGTTAACACCTACACAGACCACAGGTTGATCGCCCCCTGCTGGTCTCACCACTTCCGGCAGCAACCTAGCTTTCCCATGTGGTCTCCCATTCAGGTACAATATTTGTTGTCTTGATTTTTTGTTGTTACATTTTTTAACAGTGTGTATATATAGTGTTTTTCATTTCAGCTTACATAAATGACAAAAGACGTTATCCTGAAGGAAACACTAAAAAGCGACAAGTTGATATCACTTAATAAAAAGGGAGTAAAGTCATTGTAACTTTGTATTGTTGGGTTGACCTAACTTAATTTCATTTACCTAATCATTTTAAGGCAACAGGTATACTCACTTTATTTTAAGTAAAGGCAACCAATCATTTTGAAAGTAATGGGTTTACTCATGTTTATACCTAAAGTCAACTGAACGCTTTTTACAGCATAGTTGCATTTTTTGCCTTAAAGTCAGCTTGGAATTAAAGCCAATCCTATTTACATTACTTATAGGTACTGTGTTTACAACTCAGATTCTGCTGATATGCCAATAATTGAAATACATTTTAGCATAAATACAATTTATGATCCTTTATATTTGCAAATCCCTCTTTTATTTAGTTCTGCAACAGGGAAAACATGGACAATATAGTTCTAATACCAGAAATTAGTGAAACACAGAATTTCAGACTATATCAGAGTATATACAGTTGAAGTCAGAACTATTAGACCTCCTGTTAAATTTTAATTATTTTATATTTTTTCCCCAAGTTCTGTTTTACAGAGAGATTTTATCAACACCTTTCCAAACATAATAGTTTTAATAACTCATTTCTAATAATTGAATTCTTTTATCTTTGCCATGATGGCAGCACATAATATTTGACTAGATATTTTTCAAGACACTTCTATACAGCTTAAAGTGACATTTAAAGGCCAAACTATGTTAATTAGGCAAGTTAGGGTAATTAGGCAAGTCATTGTATAACGTAGATTTGTTCTGTAGACAATCAGAAAATTATATTGCTTAAAGGGTCTAATAATATTGACCTTAAATGGTTTTTAAAAAAATTAAAACTGCTTTTATTCTAGCCGGAATAAAACAAATTAGACTTTCTCCAGAAGAAAAAAATATGATCAGAAATACTGCGAAAATGTGCATGCTCCAATAAATATCACTTGGGAAATATTTGAATATTGGCTAATAATTTTGCCCTCAACTGTATAAACACTACCTGACAAAAGTCTTGTCGCCTATCCAAGTTTTAGGAACAACAAATAATAACTTGACTTCTAGTTGATCATTTAGTATCAGAAATGGCTTATATGAAAGGCAAAGGCCTCTAGATTACGCTTATTTTATCAAAATAAAAAAAGATCATGCCTTGATTTTTAATTATTTAATTATTTAGGACAGTAAGGTCTGACTTTGCTTAGACAAAAAAGTCTTGTCACTTAACAGAAATAATGTACAGTATAGAATATAAAGTCATGGTGCAGTGGAGAAAGAATGAATATTGTGTATGACTCCCATGAGCTTGGAGGACTGCATCCATACATCTCTGCAATGACTCAAATAACTTATTAATAAAGTCATCTGGAATGGCGAAGAAGGCGTTCTTGCAGGACTCCCAGAGTTCATCAAGATTCTTTGGATTCATCTTCAATGCCTCCTCCTTCATCTTACCCCAGACATGCTCAATAATGTTCATGTCTGGTGACTGTGCTGGCCAATCCTGGAGCACCTTGACCTTCTTTGCTTTCAGGAACTTTGATGTGGAGGTTGAAGTATGAGGAGGAGCACTATCCTGCTGAAGAATTTGCCCTTTCTTGTTGTTTTTAATGTAATGGGCAGCACAAATATCTTGATACCTCAGGCTGTTGATGTTGCCATCCACTCTGCAGATCTCTCGCACGACCCCATACTGAATGTAACCCCAAACCATGATTTTTCCTTCACCAAACTTGACTAATTTCTGTGAGAGTCTTGGGTCCATGCGGGCTCCAGTAGGTCTTCTGCAGTATTTGTGATGATTGGGATGCAGTTCAACAGATGATTCATCTGAAAAATCTACCTTCTGACACTTTTCCAAAGGATCAACTAGAAATCAAGTTATTATTTGTTGCTCTTACAACTGGGATCAACGACAAGACTTTTGTCAGGTAGTGTAGTAGTCAACATTTAAAGTGGATTAAAATAACTATGCTTTCATAGGGCCTTGCTCATTAAAATTAAAATTAAAAAAATGTTTATTGTTCTTACCGACAGTCAGAAATACAGTGTTGCTGTCCGGTGTGTTCAGGGCAGGTATAGCCGCCAGACACTGTACAGTAGAGTTTTTGCTGGCCGTGAGTATGAGCGTGCAGCTGGAGTTATACAGTCCTCCCTGAGAGATGGAGCTTTTGTTGCAGAATTGAGTCTCTCCGTTCACAGACCAGGACATGTTGGGCTCGGGGTACCAGCCCACGGCCAAACAGCTAAACTGCGCCTGAACACCAATCGTTTTGCTCTGATTTCCCCCTGCGATCTTCACAGTGCCCCGTTCTGGAGGAGAACACAGCACACAATTATCTCTTCAAACACACACTCGGACCTAATCACTATGGATTCAGCGGTTTGCTTTAATGACGCTTCTTGAAACATGGTCCACTTTAATTAAGAAGTAGATTATTATTGATTATCTGCACTTTGAGATGTAATCGGGTAATTTCCCGTGGGACGACCGGACAGGTGAGAGAAGGTGGGCTTGATAACGTCTCACTTTTGTTTTGCTTCGTGCTGCACTTTTGTACCTTCGTCATCCACCATTAAAAGAAATCCAATTACTTAAAATGCATCAAAGAATGAAGAAATTCAGACTCACAACCTCCCTTGCATTGGATTAAAAAGAATATGCCCAGAATAATGTCAAGTGGAAAACACTGTAAAAAATAAAATCTGTTAAAATTAGCAGTTTCCGGGCGACGCGTGGCTCAGTGGTTAGCACTGTCGCCTAAGAAGGTCGCTGGTTCGAGCCCCGGCTGGGTCAGTTGGCATTTCTGTGTGGAGTTTGCATGTTCTCCCCGTGTTCACTCGGGTTCTCCGGTTTCCCCCACAAGTCCAAAAACATGCACTATAGGTGAATTGGGTCAGCTAAAGTGACCGTAGTGTATGTGTGTAAATGGGTGTGCATGGATGTTTCCCAGTGATGGTTTGCAGCTGGAAGGGCATCCGCTGCGTAAAACATATGCTGGATAAATTAGTGGTTCATTCCGCTGTGGTGACCCCAGATTAATAAAGGGACTAAGCCGAAAAGAAAATGAATGAATGAATGAACATGTTTATTTACGGATATTATGTACAGTGCAGTGTTTTTTTCTGCTGTGTTTTTGAGCCATACTATAGTAAAGTGTAATATACTGTATAATATGTTTGATATTAAATGCTACAACAAACTGTACTATTAACTATAGTGAACTAATACTATAATAAATACTGTAGTACGCTTCAATTTTTACTACAGTAAACCGTGGTGTATTTTAGTATAATAATATACCCTATAGTTGCCGAAAACTACAGTATTGGGTCATTTGTTTATATTACAATAGTTGTTGGGTTACTATAGCAACTATTGAATTACCACAATCGATTACTTCAAGTATTTACTATAGTATATAGTTTCATGTGGGATACTTTACAAAAATACTGTTGTTTATTCTGTTTTTTCATACTTCACAGTGTTACTCGCTTGTTTTTGTAATTATTTTACTACCATTTGCTTGTTTCAACATTATTTTAAGGGTTTTGAGTGCAGCTTCGGTGGCGCAGTGGATAGCACAATCGCCTCACAGCAAGAAGGTCAAGCCCCTGCTGGGTCAGTTGGCGTTTCTGTGTGGAGTTTGCATGTTCTCCCCGTGTTCGCGTGGGTTTCCTCCGGGTGCTCCGGTTTTCCCCACAAGTCCAAAGACATGCAGTATAAGTGAATTGGGTAAGCTAAATTGTCCGTAGTGTATGAGTGTGAATGGATGTGTATAGATGTTTCCCAGTGATGGGTTGCAGCTGGAAGGGCATCCGCTGCGTAAAACATATGCTGGATAAGTTGGCGGTTCATTCTGCTGTGGCGACCCCAGATTAATAAAGGGACTAAGCCGAAAAGAAAATGAATGAATGAATGAGTGCAGCTTTAATTTTTATATCTATTGAGTAATAGTTTAGTTCATATTAAGATCTTTGGCTTCGTGTATCACCATTGCAGAAATCGGAAACATGACCAATTACTGGCGTTTCCATTCGGTCTCCTCTATTCTCATAGTTGTCTTTGAGAAACAGTTACTGCGGTTGTTTACTTGATAGATGCGTTTTGATCTACAAGGGTTAATTTAGTGCTGATGGGGGCTTTAGTTAGTGAGGGTGTATTTAAGGAGACAGTCTCTGGGAGTGTTCTGGCCGAATTATACGCTCTGTCATGCAGAAAATTGCTGAGTAATGCTTGAAGGTTGTAAAAAGATCAGCATATGGATGTAAATGCTGGAACGCACATAGGCTCAATGATGAAGCTTTGTGGAGTTTTTTTTTTTGTTAGTTTGTTTTAAATAGGTGCTGAGGAGGTGTGTAATTTAACATTTAAACCACAACAAATATCCTTAAGGCTGCAGACTACTGACTTTTTTATGAGATGCAAACTCAAAGGCGACCTGTACAGAATGCAAACCAGGAATAAACAGTGGAAATGAGAGTAAAATAACACAGCTTGTAAAGCTTTTCGATTGTCCACATGAATCTTTGTTTAAAGGTGCAGTAGGTGATTGTCTTCAGAAACATTTTCTGTTGTGCTGGTTGAAAGTCTCTTCACATTCCAATAGTAATGATTAAAGTAAATGATCTCATTCATTCATTTTCATTTCAGCTTAGTCCCTTTATTAATCTGGGGTCGCCACAGCGGAATGAACCGCCAACTTATCCAGCATATGTTTTACGCAGCGGATGCCCTTCCAGCTGCAACCCATCTCTGGGAAACATCCATACACACCTATTCACACTCATACACTACGGACAATTTAGCTTACCCAATTCACCTATACCGCATGTCTTTGGACTGTGGGGGGGAAACCGGAGAACCCGGAGGAAACCCACGCCAACACGGGGAGAACATGCAAACTCCACACAGAAACGCCAACTGACCCAGCCAAGGCTCGAACCAGTGACCTTCTTGCTGTGAGGCGAACGTGCTACCCACTGCGCCACCGTGAGGCCCCAAGTAAATGATCTAAATGTATTTATATGTATTTTTATAATCTGATTAAGGCATAAAACAAAAAAAATGTTCATTCAATTAAATATTGTCGAGCCGACATTTCCCATAATTCTGATAAGTAGCCCAAACTGTCTGTCAACAAATGTAGATTTGTACATCTGCGCATCCCTGTTCACACAGATCTGCCATTAGCGCGTGCATTCATGTGCACACGAGACACACAAGATCACAGCGGTAAAATCAAATGCTGAATCAAAACTTTTAAAAACCCTGAATCAATATTGGAGTTTCTTTTGCACGCTGGAGGAAAGACGACACCATGGCTGAAGTATTTCTTTTAGACAGGTAATGTTATGCTTTAAAAGTGTTTTAGTCCAGTAAAGCTGATGTAGATTGTGTTGTTATGAATGGGTTATATGCACAGAAGTGTTGTTCAGTCACTGAAATCTTCCGGCAAACGATTGATAAGACTATTTTCAATTTCATAAGGGACCTTTTACAGCATCAATAATGTAGATTTTTATTTAGTTTAACAACAAAACAGAAGTAAATAGCGCTATTCCGCCTAGCCTGCTTTACTGAGGTGAAGTTTATATTCACATCACATTGGTT
>CAIGQW010005321.1:1656523-1694831 GCA_903798125.1 Danio choprae | reverse complement strand
TTCCAGCTGTAACCCAGTAGTGGGAAACACCCATACACAATCATTCACGCACACACTCATACACTATGGCCAATTTAGTTTTTTCAATTCACCTGTATCACATGTCTTTGGACTGTGGGGGAAATCGGAGCACTTGGAGGAAACCCACATGAACACGGGGAGAACATGCAAACTCCACAGAGAAATGCCAACTGACCCAGCCGGGACTCAAACCAGTGACCTTCTTGCTGTTAGGTGACAGTGCTAACCACTGAGCCACCATGTCACCCAACTTAATTCATATGGATTTATATTTGGGATCATTTTAAAGCATCATAGTATTGGGTGAATAGTCTTTACATGAAAGAGGAAAAGAAACATCACGATATCTGAATAAAATAAACAAAATTCATGTTTGGGATGACATGAGAGCGAGAAAATGATGGCAATAATAATTTTGGGGTGAACAAACCATTCAAATACAATAGTAACAACACTCAAACAATGAGTTTTATTAAAAATTAACCAAATCCACACAGTTCTTGAGGTTTTTTTAAGGACAACTTTATGTTCAATCCACTTAAATTTGTAAAAACAATCAAGTTAACTTAATTTGTGTAGAAACATGAAGGAGTTGTGTGGAATTTTTTACAATGAACTTTGCCATCCATTCCAGTGTAATCTTACACTTTATTCATTTGATGAAAAACATGACTGTACAAAAACAAAATCATAAATAACTTCCTGATTATTAGTCAAAAGCCTCTTTGTACTGACGTGTGTATTATAATGATCAAATCAGATGTGAGACAGATGGATCTGAGTCACAAACAGCACCTGTTGACACAAGACGTGACATCAACAGTCGCTCTGTTCCCATAAGAAAACAGAGAAACGGCCTAATAAGATAAACGGATAAGCAGTTGCCCACCATATGTGATCTTCAGCCAAACTTTTCTTTGACGGTGATGACCTAGAAAGTGTTTGCCATAAGGCTTTTTTGTTTATATTCTCGAACACAGATCAGCTTTAGGCAAGGGAGTGCCTGAAATTTGTGTTCAGTGCCACATTCCTGCCATTTTTAATGCGGGTTTGTAAAGCTAATGCTGTTGGCAAGACTCCCATATGAGCTTTTGTTAAAAAGATTAAAAAACAAACCCATTTGACCCATAAAAGTTGCATAAAATAGTAGGGACCTTGTCTGTCCTCGAGAACTCTGTGATTTTGCCCAAAGCATTTGGCAGATCAACTGGAAGAGAATCAAATTTGATAATTTATTTACTTATTAGCTGAAGAACTTTTCACGAAACAAAAAAGCAGTCATTAACTCCAAGTGGCTTATGATGATGACTCTTTGGCCAGTACTCGACGTAATCTATTTATATTCAGATTTTGAATGGACATTAATCCTTCACATGACTAAATAAACCCGCAATTAACTCAAATAACAAAGTTTATTCTTCGTGTGAAGCATTTTGACCAGCGGAAACGACATTTTGTTTGCTGCTTTGGACGGATTTATTTACCGAGTCTTACGTCACACGCCATTTACGCAAGCTCCGCACAGTTTCGTTGGTTTATAATATAACAAACACAAACCAGAAGTAACTCTTACGTAGAGGTGTATTATTAAATCCATTTACGAACAACATAAATATAAAACAAATTTCTAAATGATGAATACAAACATATAGAGCTAACGCTGTTATTGTTGACTACAGAAAGTGCTGAACTGAAATCTTACGGTTGCTTATCTTTTTTTTTTTTTGGACGAAAGGTCAAATCCACAGCTGATCTCCGTAGATTAGCGAATTGAGCAACTTTAGTTAGTTATGTTCGCATAATAGCTTGCAAGAGGCTGTTTCGGAGTGCAGTTTCTCACGAGCTGCTGCTGCTGTAATGTTTGGTCGTGTCGATTGTGATGATCAGTGATGCGCTGCGTGCACGCGCTCTACAGACGCAGCGTCAACACCTGGTCTGCTGTTGGAGCCGCGTTCAATGTTCAGCACCAGCGACTGGAACATTTGCAGAAAAATGTGGTGAGACTCTTATATAATACATTATAAAGAGGCGTTTATAATACGTGATAATATGTACTTGCATGTAAAGTCATTTTATTCTGTCTTTACAAAATGTTATTATTTAATATTGTTGCTTTTAAATCGTTTAAAGCTATATATAGTGCTCAGCATGAATGAGGACACCCCTCACATATCTCTTTTATATGAATATTTTCTATAGGATGTTTATAATAATATGTTTGTGCATATACTTTAGATTAACCGGTACCAAAGCCAAAACGGGAACTAAAACAAACTAAAATGAGTACACCCAAATTACGATGTTGGGAGGAAATATTAAACAAAATCAAGAGAAACATGAAAAAAGGTCAAATTTAGTTAAATTTTTTTAGTTTATAATTGTTTTTTTTGCAGTAAATCGCTGAAATTAAATGTATTCTTTCTATTTGTAAATGTGTTAGTTGACCAAACTCTTATTTTAATGGATATAACTGTTTAATAAAACTGTTTTGTGTAAATTCTTTCTTTCTTTTCAGCTTAGTCCCTTTATTAATCTGGGGTCGCCACAGCGGAATGAACCGCCAACTTATCCAGCATATGTTTTACACAGCGGATGCCCTTCCAGCTGCAACCCATCACTGGGAAACATCCATACACTCTCATTCACACACATACACTACAGACAATTTAGCTTACCCAATTCACCTATAGCGCATGTCTTTGGAATTGTGGGGGAAACCGGAGCACCCGGAGGAAACCCACGCCAACACGGGGAGAATATGCAAACTCCACACAGAAATGCCAACTGAGCCAGCCGAGGCTCGAACCAGCAACCTTCTTGCTGTGAGGCGACAGCGCTACCCACTGCGCCACCTCGCTGCCCTGTTTTGTGTAAATGCACCAAAACATATTGGCTATATTTACTGAGAAATAGATACAAATATTCAGATTTAAAAGGCGATGTACACATTTATGCTGAGCACTGTATATTGCTTACACACATCATAATTATAGTATATTAAAGTCATTATGAAACTTAAATTGAACAGTCTTTTCTTCCCTAAAGAGTCCTACATCAGGGAGACAGAAGTAAAAATAACATTATTAAAAAAAATTAATGGTGCAGTGGGTAGCACAATCGCCTCACAGCAAGAAGGTCACTGGTTCGAGCCCCGGCTGGGTCAGTTGGCGTTTCTGTTTGATCTGTTCACACTGGAAATCTGATATTGGCCACATTTATAACAGCAATGTGAAAAGCTATGCAAAAAAATCAGATCTGAGAAAAAAAATCAGATTTGAGCACTAAGCCTTGCAGTGTGAATGTAGCCGAAGCAGAAAAGTAGATCTTTAGCTCTGCCCACTTCAATGAAGCACCACAAATGACTTAATCAGAAAAGAAAGAAATAATTTAGAAAACATCACAAAAGTTTTGCTTAGATTTTTAACATAAACCTATTATCTTTATGGCCTCACGGTGGCGCAGTGGGTAGCATGTTCGCCTCACAGCAAGAAGGTCGCAGGATCGAGCCTCGGCTGGGTCAGTTGGCATTTCTGTGTGGAGTTTACATATTCTCCCTGTGTTGGCGTGGGTTTCCTCCGGGTGCTCCGTTTTCCCCCACAAGTCCAAAGACATGTGGTACAGGTTAATTGGGTAGGCTAAATTGTCCGTAGTGTATGTGTGTGAATGAGTGTGTATGGATGTTTCCCAGTGATGGGTTGCAGCTGGAAGGGCATCCGCTGCGTAAAACATATGCTGGATAAGTTGGCGGTTCATTCTGCTGTGGCGACCCCAGATTAATAAAGGGACTAAGCCAAAATGAAAATGAATGAATGAATATTATCTTTATTATTGACTATATAAGACTATTGTCTCTATTTTACCACCAGCTGAAATGCACTTAACTTTAAAATGTAACTAATATAAAATCTAACTGCACAAATGACAAATTTGGTAGATTTATTATTTATTCACTTATTTTTGTTGAGAATAGTCTTATTTGAACTTACTAAACTGACTTACTAAACAAACTAAAAGTAAGTGTCCTGTTTTCCTAGGGTCTGTTTGGCGTGTCAGAGCTCAGCGCTCCTGCCGGTTTTCAGGTGGCTCAACATCAGGCGCTCCGGGAAGCAGAGTTTCTGGTCCACAGAGTTTGTTCTCATCCTTCCGGCGCCGTCACTGTGGACACTTTTGACCAGCTCTCTGACAGCTTATGCAGAGTAGCAGACCTGGTAAACTCAGTTGTGTTGCTGGATTAATGTCAGGGTTCCCACGGGTCATGACATTTCTGCACTCAAAAAAACCCCTTTTGATTTAACATGAGTTGAAACAGCACCGGCGGCATGGTGGCTCAGTGGTTAGCACTGTTGCCTCACAGCAAGAAGGTCACTGGCTCGAGTCCCGGCTGGGCCAGTTGGCATTTCTGTATGGATTTTGCATGTTCTCCCCGTGTTGGCGTGGGCTTCCTCCAGGTGCTCTGGTTTACCCCACAGTCCAAAGACATGCGCATTGGATGAGCTAAATTGGCCATAGTGCATAAGTGTGTGTGTGTGTGTGTATACAAGAGTCTATGGGTGTTTCCCAGTACTGGGTTGCGGCTGGAAGGGCATCCGCTGTGTAAAAGTTATGCCAGAATAGTTGGCGGTCCATTCCGATGTGGTGACACTGATAAATAAGGGACTAAGCCGAAGGAAAATGAATGAACACACCTGACATTGTTATACAAAGACCACTGATGCCACGTACATAAGGCATGTAGCATGAAGCTAATTTGCAGCCCTTGTCCCTGGTTAGGCTTTACATTAAATAATTAATAATGAAATAATTTCACTTTACTTTAATAATTAATACAATAAATGTCAATGAGCAAATAAAAAAAATATGATAACACAATAAACGTGTGTACAGAACCACAAACATAAAATGTAAGTCAATTCTGGAGGGACTGCACAACACATCTGCCTGTTTTCTATTACTTATAGGACATTGAAATTTAGCTTTTAAATCAGCGAAAGTCAGGGAATTTTACATTTGGCTTAGAGCGGGAACCCTGTAATGTAATCTGTGATTTCTGTTGGGGGTTTTTTGAGTCTCAAGTCTTCTGTTGCAGGCAGATTTCATCAAAGTAGCTCATCCGGACGCTGCGTATCGGGAGGCAGCGGAGAAAACCTGCGTTGATATCGGAACTGTTGTGGAAAAGTATGAATCTGTTTGTATGCATATGTTGGATTTACTGTTAATTACTGTTATTGGTAGTTTATTTGTGTGTGTGTGTGTGTGTGTGTGTGTGTGTGTGTGTGTGTGTGTGTGTGTGTGTGTGTTACAGGCTTAATACAAATGTCGATTTGTGTCAGAGCCTCAAGAATCTGCTGGAAAATAAGTCTGTTTTGGACACATTGAACCCGGACACAAGGCAGGTGGATTTTCTATTTCTATTAAACATGTGAAAGTAGACTGGATAAAGTGCATTTCTGATGCAGCAATATGACTTTTGACTCATTGACTGTTTAAAAAATGTCTCTAATGCTCACCAAGGGTAATTTATTTGATTTAAAATGCAGTACAATAATAATTAATTTAGTCATAGTAATTTATTGTTGTTGTAAGAATTTTCTGCATTTTCAGCTCCAGCATCAAAAGATTAAATAAGATATTTACAATTTTAATGTTTAACTATTCATTCATTCATTTTCCTTTGGCTTAGTCCATTTATTCATCTGGGGTCGCCACAGCGGAATTAATTGCCAACTTATCCAGCATATGTTTTACACAGCAGATGCCCTTCCAGCTGCAACCCAGTACTGGGAAACATACATACACACACATACACTATGGCCAATTTAGTTTATTCAAATTCACCTATAGCGCATGTCTTTGGACTGTGGGGGAAACCGGAGCACCCGAAGAAAACCCACGCCAACACGATGAGAACATGCAAACTCCACACAGAAATGCCAACTAGCCCAGCCGGGACTCGAACCAGCGACCTTCTTGCTGTGAGGCGACAGTGCTAACCACTGAGCCACTATGTCACTCCATTTTCAAATATATGTGAAATAAATCATGTTGTTACATGGATATTTGTTCTATTGCAAAAACCAAAACTGAATACCAGAGAGAAGTAATCAAAGGTAAACCCCAATTTATTTTTTCCAAAGATTTTTGGTTTTCTCCTGACATTGAATAGGATTTTCTCAAGGGTCCAGTGCGATATTAGTTATTTGATCCCCAAAGTTTAATAGACAGAGAGTGAGGCGACGTCCAGCTAATATAAATTTGTTCCCATATATACAGTTGAAGTCAAAATTATTCGCCCTCCTGTGAATTTTTGTTTCTTTTTTCAAATATTTCCCAAATGATGTTTAACAGAGCAAGGAATTTTTCACAGTATTTCTGATAATATTTTTTCTCCTGGAGAAAGTCTTATTTGTTTTATTTCGGCTACAATAAAAGCAGATTTTAATTGTTTTAAAACCCTTTTAAGATCAATATTATTAGCCCCCTTAAGCAATATTTTTTCGATTGTCTGCAGAACAATCCACTGTTATGATTTGCCTAATTTACCTAACTTACCTAATTAACCTATTTAAGCCTTTAAATGTACATTTAAGCTGAATACTAGTATCTTAAAAATATATAGTAAAATATTATGTACTGCCATCATGGCAAAGAAAAAATAAATCAGTTATCAAGTCAAGTCAAGTCAAGTCAAGTCGTGCTTTATTGTCATTCTGCTGCATGTGTGGACATACAGAGGAACGAAATGTTGTGTCTCGCAGGACAACGGTGCTACATAAATTAATCATAAATACAAACACAACACTGGACATAAGAGCTATTATAAAAAAACCTATGCATAACTTACATATATTATAAAATAGAATAAAATACTTAAACTATACACATAAGACAGGCTATACAAGTACTTTTTCATTAGACTGAACAATGTTGTGCAGGATATTGTGCAAAAGAGATATTTAAGGTCTAATATTGTGCAAGAGGTATTTAAGGTTGAAGAAAGCAGTGTAACATGATTGTGGTGCATTGCTAGTAAACATCGTTTTCCTTATTGAGTCCTTGTAAGGTGGAGTTTAGATAAAGTGTCAGGTGCATAAGAGAGAAGAGTGTTTCTACAGGTGGTTTGTCAAGCCCACTCACCTGAATGAAGCACAATTTAAAATGCACAGTGTTAGAAATTAGTTATTAATACTATTATGTTTAGAAATGTATTGAAAATATCTTTCTTTTAAACAAAAATTGGGGGCAAAAATATACAGGGAGGCTTATAATTCTGACTTCAACTGTTTCTTTTAGTCATTTGACCAATTTGATGCATAGTTGCTTTATAAATGTAACTTCAATTTCCTTCATATGGCTTTGTTGCGGTTTTAGAAGAGTGGCGGAGCTCTTCATCTTTGATTTTGAGATTAGTGGAATACATCTGGATGAAACAAAGGTAAGAGTCACCCCCAAAATACAAGCCTGTTTTCATTAGACCACACTGATTTCCTGTCTTTCTTTGTGAATGATCTCAGAGGAGCAAGGCTGTCGCTCTTAATGTGAAGCTGCTGGATCTTTATCATGAGTTTCTGAGTGGCTCTCAGCTCCCAAACACGGTCGAGAAGCGTTTTCTACCAGAACACATTCGCCATTTCTTCTCCATAGACGGAAACCTCATTCAAATCGGAGGGTTGCATGCTGACTCTCCTAATGAACTGGTGCGTGCATTTAAATTCAATTTACTTAGTTACTGTTTACATATTTTGTTGTTCATTGCATGAGCTTGAAAGTGCATAACAATCCAGCCCAGAGTCAAACTTAAACTCGATTTAGAATAATTGATTTTTTTTTGTGCTATTTTTTTTCACCTAATTGTACTACACTCACTGGCCACTTTATTAGGTACACCTTACTAGTATTGGGTTGGACACCCTTTTGCCTTCAGAACTGCCTTAATCCTTCGTGGCATAGATTCAACAAGGTACTGGAAATATTCCTCAGAGATTTTGGTCTATAGTGACATGATAACATCACGCAGTTCCTGCAAATTCTTTGGCTGCACATCCATAATGCGAATCTCCCGTTCCACCACATCCCAAAGGTGCTCTATTGGATTGAGATCTGGTGACTGTGGAGGCCATTTGAGTACAGTGAGTTGATTGTCATGTTCAAGAAACCAGTCTGAGATGATTCGTGCTTTATGTCAAGACGCGTTATCCTGCTGGAAGTAGCCATCAGAAGATGGGAACACTGTGGTCATAAAGGGATGGACACGGTCAGCAACAATACTCAGGTAGGCTGTGGCGTTGACATGATGCTCAACTGGTACTAATGGGCCCAAAGTGTGCCAAGAAAATATTCCCCACACCATTACACCACCACTGCCAGCCTGAACCATTGATAGGATGGATCCATGCTTTCCATGCTTTCATGGTGTTGACACCAAATTTTGACGCTACCATTCGAATGTCGCAGCAAAAATCGAGACTCATCAAACCAGGCAACATTTTTCCAATCTTCTATTGTCCAATATTGCTGAGCCTGTGTGAATTGTAGCCTCATTTTCCTGTTCTTAGCTGACAGGAGTGGCACCCGGTGTGGTCTTCTGCTGCTGTAGCCCATCTGCCTCAAGGTTGGACGTGTTGTGCGTTCAGAGATGCTCTTCTGCATGCCTTCTGCATAGTGGTTATTTGAGTTACTGTTGCCTTTCTATCAGCTCGAACCAGTCTGGCCATTCTCCTCTGACCTCTGGCATCAACTAGGCATTTGCAGTTGGACAGGTGTACCTAATAAAGTGGCCGTTGAGTGTATATTGTATATGGCCGGTGATATGTATTTTCACATTTTATTTTGATGGATTTAGTTTTAATGTACAGGAGTTGCATAGCCTATATAAGCCTGACTAATGCCTTTTTGAAGACCCAAAGCAATTAATATTTTGCACCATTCCCCTTTTTATATTGGATTGTATCCTGCTTGTAATGTATGTAGAAAACTCTTTTATTAAAGGGATAGTTCACCTAAAAATGGATATTGTGCCATAACTTAGTCACCATACACTTGTTCAAAATCAGTTTGAGTTTGTTTTTATCAACACAAAAGAAGATATTTTGAAGACAGCTGGAAACCAACCAATTGACTTTCACAGTTTTTGTTTTTCCTAATATGGAAGTCAATGGTTACAGATTTTCCAGCATTTTTCTAAATATCTTCTTTTGTTTGGTGAGGTAAATTATGTCAGAGATTTAGTTTTTGGGTCCCTTTAAATAAATTTAGTGTCATGTGGGCAGGAAATGTTTTTTTTATCACATGTTAATGTAAAGAAAGTGTAATACATCTGTTTATTTGTTTATTTTTGTAATTATTTTAAAATAAAAAGCGGAGGATGCTGACATGTTATTAAATTTAAATATACTAAATTGTACAATACTTTATTGTGCATGAGCTTTTTTTTAATATTTTTGCTCTCATATCTCACATTACATTTCTGCACTAAGCCCTTGTTCGTTTCTGACCGTGGTCAGTTTCTTTGGTTTGCTGTGCTATTGGCTGTTTTAGCGAAGTACGCTTCCTTCTGCATGTTCCATAAGCGTCTTTTTTCTTCCCTCTGGTAGGTGCGGGAAGCTGCATATAAAATCTTTCTGTACCCCAACACTAGTCTCTTGCTTTGCCTGGATGAGCTTTTGGCTTGTAGACATGAGCTGGCTACATTAGTGGGCTATGAGTCCTATGCACACAGGGCTTTGAAAGGGACCATGGCCAAAACCCCAGGTAAAAATGACTTTTAAAGGGATAGTTCACCCAAAAAAATTAAATGTATTCATCATTTACTCTCCCTCAAGTAGTTCCATACCTTGAAGGGTTTTTTCTTCGGTCGAACACAAAAGGAGATATTTTGAAAGATGTTCAAAAACTGTAGCCATTGACTTCCTTAGTAGGTAAAACAAATACTATGGAAGTCAATTTGCATACTATCCATCTTAAATGGTATCCGAAAATAGTATTGGTATGTCCCAAATTTTTTTTGATTGTCACGGTTTCACCGTTATCACAATTATTTAGTTTCAAAACACAAGGAAAGCGCAAGCGTGTCGCTCCCAATATGCGCAAAAGACGCGACATGTGAACAGCCCTTATAGTTAATAGTCTCAGCCATAGTTAATCCAATGTGTGTGCGTGTGTATTAGCCTCATAGTTGGCATAACTTTAGTTGCACCAGTTTTGTTCTGTGCAGACACGCGGTATTGAGAAGCCTTTACGAATAATTAACCATGATGAATTAAAGCGCGGTTAATAGTGAAAATCGTTAACCGTTGCATACTATCTCTAGTAAGATAGGTAATTCAATATAAAAGAGATGTGGATGATGTGACAAGATGTTTAACAGGGGACGTAAGCAACACAACAGCCCATTAATGAGATAGTAGTTTGTCCCAAAGCTTGCATACACTTCTGCTACACATTGAAAATTATGTATTTCTTCCTCACAAAAAATACTTTTTTAGGACTAAGCATAAGTAGGGAGTTAGGATGAGTGGTTACAGGTTTTTAGCATTTTTCAATATATCTTCTTTTGTGTTCAACAGACGAAAGAAACTCAAAACAGGTTTGTGTCAAGTGAAAGGAGTAAATGATGACAGGATTTTCAGTTTTGGGTGATCTGTCCCTGTAATCCGAGAGCCTCATCTGCATGTAAGCATAATGTAGTCACTTTCACATCAAAGCACACAAATTAGTTGGTAAATGCCAGATTGGATTGAAGTTTTGAAAAATAAATTCATTATAGAGACAATTACATACTGTGTGCATAACCCAAAAGATACACTTGTTGCCCTTTGGTCCAAATGAATTGAGTACATTACTCCCACTCAACCTAATGTCTTTTTTGCTATATTTTATTGCTGTACATATCGCTCCTACACCCCCTTTCTTTTCAAAATAGAAAAATATACCAAAGTAAATATACCAAAGTATACCAAAGTAAAATAATCTTATTTTCGCTTTGAAACGTAACATTTGAACACGAAACAAGACCAAAATTTTAAGTAAGGACTTTTTTGTTGTTGCACAAATCGTATCAATCATGTATAAATAATTAAATACAACAAATCTTGTCCAAATGTTCTAAATCCTCCTGAAATGCTCATTCACAGGCCTTAAAAACACATGCAAATTCTCTTCAAGTGACTCTTCAAATCACTGTAGCTCCTGGTCAACTATATTTCAGGCTCAACTTTTGGTATAAATGATGTAAGATAATGCAAAGGTATATGTTGTCCCGTTACTGTCATGAAGAAATTTGATTGGGGAATTTAAACTGGAAAAGCTGTAAAAAAAAAAGTGACAAATGTCTACTGATGTTGTGTGTCTCTTTGCAATAAACACTTTCATAAGCAAGTTTCTTTGTTTTACAGAAACCGTGATTAAATTTTTGAAGCTGCTAACAGAAAAACTATCTGACAGGTACGTTTCGCAGTCACACTTACTACTGTTTTAATAATTGCAATCTTTGATATACTGTAAATCTGACTCTTTGTTTGTCATAACACAGAACATCGAAGGATTTTAAAATGATGAAAGAAATGAAGAAGACGCACTCAACAAATCCTGTAAACGTTGCATTTCTTTAGTTTGCTTTACAAATTTGGACATGATTCCCTAATTTATTTATTTTTTCGCATGTCAGGAAGTGATGCCGTGGGATCATGCGTATCTCAGCGGTGTCATTCGAACGGAAAAGTAAGATATTTTGATGCACAGCCACAATCTTTCAAACCACTAGGTTTTACCCATTTGTCAGCAACTTCATGAACCGCCAACTATTCCAGCATATGTTTTACGCAGCGGATGCCCTTCCAGTCGCAACCCAGTACTGGGAAACACCCATACACTCTCACGTTCACACACACTCTCATAAATGTTTACTCAATTCACCTACAGCACATGTGTTTGGACCGTGGGGGAAACCGGAGCACCTGGAGGAAACCCACATCAAAAAGGGGAGAACATGCAAACTCCAATTTCCCAGATCTAGAAATGCATGCAAATTGGGGCTGCACAATTTATCGTTTCAGCATCGATATTGCAATGTGTATGTGCCACAATAGTCACATCGCAAGATATGCAAAGTTGAGCCTGATATATAGTTGACCAGGAGCTACAGTGATTTGAAGAGTCACTGCTAAGTTCAACCACAATAGAGTGAAGGTTTATACTTTGCATGTGTTTTTAAGGCCTGTGAATGAGCATTTCAGGAGAATTTATAACATTTGGACAAGATTTGTTGTATTTAATTATTTATACATGATTGATACGATTTGTGCAACAACAAAAAAGTCCTTACTTAATTTTTGTCTTGTTTCGTGTTCAAATGTTACGTTTCAAAGCGAAAACAAGATTATTTCACTTACCACATTGGCTGATAATTGTGCTTGTTTTAAGGAAAAACTATTAATTTTGACCATTTTTGATTATTTTTACTTGATCTAAGATTTTTTTTAATATTTGAAGACCAAACAAAGAAAGAAAAGCATTTTTTTGCTTTGTGATTGTTAAATTCTTGTACCTAAATACTGTTAGATTCCCCAGAAAACTGCCAAATAGTGATATTCAAACCATCGTGTGAAACTGCATTCATATCGCAATATCAGATTTTTCCAATCTCACGTAGCTCTAATACAAATCAATCCATATTTAATGAAATATTGCATATTAAATATTCGGGTATTAAAACAGTATTTTAGAAAACTTGTGATACAAGAAAATGTTTCCATCTCTCAAAATATGCCACCTCCATCTTTTTTATTTCTCAAACACCCTCATGTGCTTGTAGGTTTGAAATTGATCCCAGCGTCTACAGCCCGTATTTCTCTCTGGGTGCCTGTATGGAGGGACTCAACCATCTCTTTACGAAGCTTCTGGGTGTTTCTTTCCAAACAGAGCAGCCGAAGATGGGCGAAGTGTGGAGCGAAGATGTTCGAAAGCTGGTGAGCTTCCCTTATTAGGTTACTTTAAAGTAAACCGAAAGCTGTGACTGTTTTTTTTTTGTATTGTGACAGTTCCTAAAGAAGCGTAATATCAAATGATAATCAGTGGGCGTGGCTTGTTTTTTCTACTGCGAGATGATTGGATGTAGTAAAATAGGCATTTCATTCAGAAAGTTGGGGAAAGGGTATGGGGAGAATTATTACAACCTAACAGACACCTCCTGCTCACCATTTCTGTTTGTTGTCAAAACTGACAGCCGGAGGACAGACGTACCTCAGACAGACCTAATCTGAGAATTTAACTAAAAACAAACAGGAAGTGCATTTTCAGATTTCAATTAAAGATTACAAGGGCAATCTTTTTTTCTTAATGACATGCAGAGATGAATTATTCACCATAAAACTAGCAATGTGAGCTAACAAAATCAAAATAAGATGGTTCACCCAAAAATGAAAATCATTATAATCGTTATCATTTTCTCACTCTTCACTTGTTCCAAACCGGTTTTAGTTTCTTTCTTCTGTGAAAGATATTTTTTAAATATTGGAAACCTGTAACCATTGACTTCCATAATATTTGTTTTTCCTACTATGCAAGTCAATGGTGACAGGCTTTCAGCTCAAAATATCTCCAATTGTGTTCAACAGTAGAAAGAGACTTATTAAGGTTTGGAAACACTTGGGGATGAGTAAACGGTGAGTAAATTATTATTCATTTGTTTTAGTGAACTGTTCCTTTAAGATGTATTCATTCAAATTGGGAAAGCTTCAATCCTACGTATTTGATTATTTGCAGATGTATAAAGGCATCAGTGGGGATTTTTTTTACTGTATTTTTTTGTGCTGCAAACAGGCCGTGGTTCATGAAACGGAAGGACTGCTGGGATACATCTATTGTGATTTTTTCCGTAGACCTGACAAACCTCACCAGGTAAATCTGGCTTCAAATGGGGTCATAATAAGGTTTTTTTAATCTATTATTGTGCAATAAAATTTTCTTTATTTATTCTTGTGAATTAAAATTTCATGTTTAACTGCATTTTTTTCTGAGCATAAAAATAAATCACTGTTTTAGATTTCTATAGGTTGTTTATATGGCAAAAAAAATTTGATGACAAATTAAAAGTCTTTATTTTATTCACAGTGCAGTGCCCGGGCTAGAATAAAAGCAGTTTTTTTGCCTTTTAGAAAAAACATTTTACGGTCAATATTATTAGCCCCCTTAGGCAATATTTATTTCGATTGTCTACAGAACAAACCACTGTTATACAATGACTTGCCTAATTACCCTAACTTGCCTAATTAACCTAGTTAAGCCTTTAGATGTCACTTTAAGCTGAACACTAGTATCTTGAAAAATATCTAGTAAAATATTATGTGCTGTCATCATGGCAAAGATAAAATAAATCTGTTATTAGAAATGAGAAAACTTCTTTCTGTTGAACAGAAATTGAGGAAAAAAATACAGGGGAGCTAATAATTCAGGAGGGCTAATAGTTCTGAATTCATATATATAGCAGATGAACTCTTCAAAAACATTACTGCTTTATCAGTGGCTCTGAAAACACTGTCTATGGCAGGACTGTCACTTCACCATCCGCGGCGGGCGTCTGAGGGAGGATGGAGTTTACCAGCTGCCTGTTGTGGTGCTGATGTTAAGTTTACCTCCACCCAGCAGAAGGAGCCCGTGTCTGCTCACACCCTCTATGATGGAGAACCTTTTTCATGAGATGGGACACGCCATGCACTCTATGCTTGGCAGGACACGTTATCAACATGTCACAGGTCAGAGTCCATTACATAACATTACTGAACTATTAGTTGATCCGCTACACAATATTGGAAATAACTACAAGATCAATCAGTGACCCTGGACCACAAAACCAAATAATGATGACAGAATATTCATTTTTGGTGTACTATCCCTTTAATTATTTATAAACACTACCTGACAAAAGTCTTGTCGCCTATCCAAGTTTTAGGATCAACAAATAATAACTTGACTTCTAGCTGATCATTTGGTATCAGAAGTGGCTTATATGAAAGGCAAAGGCCTCTAGATTACACTTATTTTACCAAAATAAAATATGATCATGCCTTGATTTTTAATTAGGACAGTAAGGTCTGACTTTGCTTAGACAAAAGTCTTGTCACTTAACAGTAATAATGTACAGTATAGAATATAGTCATGGTGCAGTGGAAAAAGAATTAATATTGTGTTTGATTCCCATGAGCTTGGAGGACTGCATCCATACATCTCTGCAATGACTCAAATAACTTATTAATAAAGTCATCTGGAATGGCAAAGAAAGCGTTCTTGCAGGACTCCCAGAGTTCATCAAGATTCTTTGGATTCATCTTCAATGCCTCCTCCTTCATCTTACCCCAGACATGCTCAATAATATTCATGTCTGGTGACTGGACTGGCCAATCCTGAAGCACATTGACCTTCTTTTCTTTTAGGAACATTGATGTGGAGGCTGAAGTATGAGAGAGCGCTATCTTGCTGAAGAATTTGCCCTCTTCTGTGGTTTGTAATGTAATGGGCAGCACAAATGTCTTGATACCTCAGGCTGTTGATGTTGCGATCCACTCTACGGATCTCTCGCAGGCACCCATACTGAATGTAACCCCAAACCACGATTTTTACTTCACCAAACTTGACTGATTTCTTTGAGAATCTTGGGTCCATGCGGGCTCCAATAGATCTTCTGCAGTATTTGTCATGATTGGGATGCAGTTCAACAGTGATTCATCGAAAAAATCTACCTTCTGACACTTTTCCAAATGATAAACTAGAAATCAAGTTATTATTTATTGCACTTACAACTGGGATTGACGACAAGACTTTTGTCAGGTAGTGTAGTTACAGTCCTTAAAACATTTGTTCATTAAAAACAATAGAAATTATAACTTTGTTAACACTGTATTATTTGCCATTAATCCACAAATCACAAGCGTTCCTGAAAATATCCTGAAATGCTAAAAATTATATGCAAATACCAATCATTTTTTATCTGTGTGTTTCTGAAGGAACCAGGTGTGCCACAGACTTTGCTGAAGTCCCTTCTGTTCTGATGGAGTATTTTGCTTCAGATTATCGGGTTGTGAGCCAGTTTGCTCGACATTATCAGACTGGAGAGGTGGGTTTGTGCACATATCTGCTTTGGAGATTAAAATCTATGACTTTCAAACCCATTAAAAAAGGAATACATGTTAATTTAAAGGCATAGATCACACACAAAAATGGACATTTGCTGACCTTCAGCCCATCCAAGACTTTTTTGTAGAACATTTAAATGAATGTCGACACTATGAGAGTCAAAAAAATCATATACAGGTAAAACAAAATTAATAACCTTTGGCTTCTGATGATACATGCTCCAAATGATATTTAACGTTCAGCTGAAGAAAAAACATCTTGGATGGCATGAAGGCGAGTAAATTAAAGGAATACTTCACTTTTCTTGGAAAACAGGCTCATTTAACAGCTCTCATACCATTTTTCTTTTATTCAGGCAATCACTGTGTCTGGCAAGAGCACTTTTAGCTTAGCTTAGCATAGATCATTGAATCAGATTAGACCATTAGCATCTCACTCAAAAAAAAGAGTTTCGATAATTTTCCTATTTAAAGCTTGACTCTTCTGTAGTTACATTGTGTACTAAGTCTGACAGAAAACGAAAAGTTGCCATTTTCTTGGTCGATATGGGTAAGAACTATACTCTCATTCTGGTGTGATGATATTACACAGTGCTGTTACCTAGTTATCTAGCTGGGGACTATTTTCAGGTTCTGTGTTATATTATGGCACCTAGCCATATCAGCCTAGAAAATAGCAACTTTTCAATTCTTCGTTGGTCTTAATACACAATGTAATTACAGAAGAATCAAACCTTAAATGTCATTTTTTAACGAGATGCTAATGATCTAATCTGATTCAATAATCTATGCTAAGCTAAACTAAGCTAAAAGTGCTCCCACCAGACACAGAGATTGGCTGAATAGATTCAAAAATGGTAAAACTCAACTGTTTAACACTAGGGGAGTTGCAAAATGAGACTATTTCCCCAAAAAAGTGGAGTGTTCATTTACATTTTTGGTCAAATCATCTGTCTAACATGCCTTTTGTTCCTTCCAGCCCCTTCCTGAAAGCCTTGTGTCCCGTTTGTGTGAATCTAAGAGGGTTTGCGGTGCTGCTGACACTCAGCTTCAGGTACTACAGACTGAAATCTGTGATGGAGAACTATTTATTGTGCTGGTCTGAATCATTTAGTCAAGTCAGAGCTTCAATGAGCAGTTTTTGTGGACTTGAGCTATAGTTGGGATACTAAAGGTTTCAATAAATTGATAGATCAGGCTTTTATTGCTGTCATGGCATGGTAAAATTTTATTCAGAGACCCACACCGAGCCAACGTGCAATTCAATGCTGTTGATATTTATGTGGATAAAACGTAAGATAAAATTCTATAAAATAATGAGATCTGTATATAAGTATAAAACGCAACTTAAGTAAAAATGCTTATAAATATCAGTTTTTATTTCCCAATAATATTTAGTAAAATAATACATAAATGTCTGGATTACATAATCAAAGTATGTATTTTTAATTTTGAGGCCTAAAAATATAATGCCATGTAAAAATGCTGATAATTGAGCAACGTAATTGTTGTATGTACTGTAAACATTGAGTTGCATCTTCCCTGTACGTGTTTATTATACATATAAAAATTGTTCATACTAAAATTACGTGTTCATATTAAAATTATTTTCTTTACTTTTTTAAAAATAATGCTGAACAGTGAACCAAATGTTTTTGCAGTTATACTAAAAAAAGCCCTTTACTTGCTAAAGTATAAACATTCAGTAAACAACAGAATGCATGTAGTAGATATGTGCACCATTTTTTAATTATTATTATGTAGATTTTGATCATGTACATCAATTTGTAGCCTTAGAAATGGCAAATAGGGTGACATGGTGGCTTAGTGGTTAGCACTGTCGCCTCACAGAAAGACGGTCACTGGTTCGAGTCCCGGCTGGGCCAGTTGGCATTTCTGTGTGGAGTTTGCATGTTCTCCCCATGTTGGCTTGGGTTTCCTCCAGGTGCTCAGGTTTCCCCCACTGTCCAAAATTATGCGATATAGGTGAATTGAGTAAGCTAAATTGTCCGTAGTGTATGAGTGTGAATGAGAGTGTATGGGTGTTTCCCAGTGATGGGTTCCAGCTGGAAGGGCATCCGCTGCGTAAAACATATGCTGGATAAGTGGATAAGTTGGCAGTTCATTCTGCTGTGGCGACCCCTGATTAATAAAGGGACTAAGCTGAAAAGAAAATGAATGAATGAAATTGGCCGTAGTGTACGAGTATGAATGAGTGTGTATTGATGTATCCCAGTACTGGGTTGCAGCTTGAAGGGCATCCGCTGTGTAAAACATATGCTGGATAAGTTGGCGGTTCATTCCGCTGTGGCGACCCTTAATGAATAAAGGGACTAATGCGAAGGAAAATAATGACTGAATGAAATGGCATATATTACACATTATACAGTAGGCTTTATTGGGCGAAAGCTTTACTATTTGCGTAATTCCTCTCTCATTTCCAGGTTTTCTATGCAGCTTTGGATCAGGTTTATCATGGAAAACCACAATGCAGATCAACCACTGACATCCTCAGAGAACTGCAGGAGAAATTTTACGGGTTACCATACGTTTATAACACCGTAAGTTGCCAATTGTGTCTAATATTTCATCTAGGCTCCACGGTGGCTCAGTGGTTAGCACTGTGGCCTCACAGCAAGACGGTCACTGGTTCGAGTGCCAGCTGGGCCAGTTGGCATTTCTGTCTGGAGTTTGCATGTTCTCCCCGTGTTGGCATAATTTTCCTCTGTGCTCCGGTCCAAAGACATGCGGTATAGGTGAATTAGATGAGCTAAATTGGCCGTAGTGTATGGGTGTTTCCCAGTACTGGGTTGTGGCTGGATGGGCATCCGCTGCTTAAAACATATGCCGGAATAGTTGGTGGTTCATTCCGCTGTGACGACCCCGGATAAATAAGGGACTAAGCCGAAGCAAAATGAATGTTTTGATTTATAATGCTGAAAAAAAAATCCTTACCGTAACAAGTTCTCTTTAACATCATACAGGCCTGGCAGCTGAGATTCAGTCACCTGGTTGGTTATGGTGCTAAATATTACTCCTACCTCATGTCCAGAGCGGTTGCATCGATGGTGTGGAGACAGTGTTTTCTTCAGGATCCCTTCAGCAGGTCAGACTGTGCTCTTTATGCCATTTAAAGTTGCCATGAAACGGAAGTTAATATTGTCCGTTTTTTCCTCTATCATGGCATACATCCACTTGAAATGGTCCTGAAATTAGAAAAAAAATGTAGGACGGTGAATGATTTTGTTCTTTGCGCACCGACTGGATTGTTGAAAGATGGGCTTTGCTACAAAATGAAGGAAAATTGACGAGAAACGAGACACTCACTGATAGCTTCACCCTAAAGGAAGCTCATGTGACCAGGAAGTGAAGAAAGCCATTTTGAAGAGGATGGAAAGGTTATGGGATTTGATTAAAGGTCTAAAATCTAAAAGTTAGTTTCAGTCTGTTAGTTTTAATTATATCTATTAGCTAGTGTGCATTTAGAAAATATAAAAGTGATATAAATATCCAAAGCTTGCAGTTTGTCACTTCCGCCTTAAGCCTAGTTCACACTACATGACTTTAAACATCGGCAGATCGCTGTGCCGTTCACACTACATGACTTTAAACATCGGCAGATCGCTGTGCCGTTCACACTACATGACTTGATTTTGCGTCTTAAAATCTCTGTGGTGTTCACACTACGTGACGCTATGTAAATGATCCACAAGAGGGGGGGGGTCACACACTACATGATCTGGCAACAACTGGTTCCCCAACAGCTCAGTCAAGCTACCAAACCACAGCCAATGAAATGTTGAGGGAGGAGCCGGCAGAAAAAGCTGAACACTATTGCCTGCTTGTGTGCTGATGACATCACTGACAGCGTTTCAAACATCACTGAAAGCTATCAAGGGAGCATTTAAAAACATTGTCAATCAGCTGATGCATCAGCAGATCAATCGCTCATCTGCAAGGTTCAAGTGGATAGATGTGGCTTTAACACTAGAACTACAAAGGCAGTCAGAGTTATTAATTTTTGTCATTTAATAACTCTTTGAAATAAAACTTATCTATAAAACCCTGACTTTTCCTAAATATCTGTATATTTCTTTCTAACAGTGTTATTTTTAAAATGACAAAACTGAAAAGAACTGAGTTTTTCTGTCTTTAATTACTATAGTGGTCAAAGTGACTGCATGCATGTCTGCTACTTTTCGCCGTGACTTTAAATATGCGTGCCTTTTTTGCCTAGCAACTTCCTGCTAACATAAACATAACTTTCTGATAGCAAAAACAAATTTACTTCGGATAGGTCTTAAAAAAAACAGCATATTCTGTGCCACGAAAATAGCTCCCGTTTATGAAAGTGAAAATGAAAGCGAGGCCCAGACATTTGCAGGTGTTCTAGTAGCTTAACTAGTTATAGGCTGTATTTTCAAAAAAAAGATAATATTTTTAGTGTAAACCCAGAGTGAAGCGAGTGCATCGATGCCCATTTTGGCCAATCACAGACATTTCTGTTGATCTCCTGCACACAACGCCATTCAGCTCATGCTGATATGCTCTCTCATTGGCTGCAGCTCATCACTACCTCTGCCGCACGTGGGGTCGAGTCGGCCGACTGGTCTGGAATATTTAGCATGCTAGATATTGGATTTTCATCTGTGAGGTGTCAGCGATACATCAGCGAGCCTCTTTGATGCGTTGTTCAGTAGTTCACACATAAAGACTGCCGAGCACCCCCAGATTTTTTCCTCGATCACAGCCCGATCTGTCGTGGGCTGAACTTCCAAATCGGGCTTAAAATCCTGTGGTGTGAACTAGGCTTAAATGGATTGACGTTTTTTTTCCACATCACCTCATACTTCAGTTCCTCATCAAATCTTCTGGCCCATCAAATGCTCTCTAGTGTCTGACATGCCCCGCCCCCTTCAAGACGCTTCTCATTTGCTTTTCATTTGATGCGTTTGAGCTCAACCACTCACTGGCAGAGCTGTGATAAAAACAAAATGGCATTGGCTGTTTTTTTATAAAGGGGAGGAGCTACTCTCTCTTGCCCTCTCATACCATTAATGACTCCACCATTAATGGAGTCTTGCCCTCTCTTCATTTTTCAGTTAAGATTACGTCAAACATCGAATAGAAAATGCACATTTCAAAGCACTTCACTGGACCTTTAAAGTTTATGAGGGAAAATATATATATTTGTTTTCCCCCAAGTCCAAAGACATGTGGTATAGGTGAATTGGGTAAGCTAAATTGTCCATAATGTTTGAGTGTGAATGGGTGTGTATGGATGTTTCCCAGTGATGGGTGGCAGCTGGAAGGGCATCCGCTGCATAAAACATATGCTGGATAAGTTGGCGGTTCATTCTGCTGTGGCGGCCCCAGATTAATAAAGGGACTAAGCCGAAAAGAAAATGAATGAATGAATAATGAAGTGCACAGATTCATCATTTATAACAGGAACTACAGTATACATATAAAAAATAAGCAGAGTACATTTTGATTCCAGGGATAGTTCAACCAGAAATTAAAAGTCTGTCATCCTTTACTCATTCTGCAATTGTTCCAAACCTGTTTGATTTTCTATCTTCTGTTGGGGGGATATTGTGATATAGAGTGCTGGGGGGGAAAACAGCTATTGACTTCCCTATTGTTTTTCCTACATTGAGGTCAATGGCTGCTTTTACCAATATTCTTCAGAATATATTGTTTTGTGTTCAACAATTTTAACCAATTGTGTGTGTAAATGGTGAAGAATTCTTTTCTTTTTGGTTGAGCTATCCCTTTAAGCACTGTTTACAGCTGGTGTTGGAATCCCTTTTGGTTAATCAGATGACAAGCAGACAAGGGAGAGCTTCATGTTTGCACATGGTGTTTTAATCAGTCTGTTTTGACCACAAAATCTTTCCTGATTTCTCTCTGGTGTGTATATATATATATATATGGATATTGGATAATATTGGGTAAAACATTGGGTAAAATATTGGTAAAACAGAGTTTACATATAAACACAAAAAGAAACAAAACTACGCCAAATGATGTGGGTTAAGACGTTTCTTTTGCCTTCAAACCAGTCCAAACTACATTCAAATTAACTCCACAATTCTGGCATCTCATTCTTACCCTAATACACTCTTTTCACTCATGTATAACCAAACAAACTGTGGGAATTCCAGTCAAATCTGTTCTTCTTCCATACACATTGTGAAAACAACATGTTTTTACTGCGTCACACTTGGACTTAATGTTGTACGAACATAAGCATGTTTGAAGTTACACTCTCTCTCTCTCTCTCTCTCTCCTAAAATGATATGTCTCTTCTCCATTAATAAACTATCGTTAAATATTAACAAGATTTATATTATTCTTGCATCATACGTTATTTTTGCTGTTTGGAATCGAGCCAAATCCTTTAATTTTTATATCTGTGATCTCTGTAGCCAGTTTTATATACTATCAGCATTGCTTTTTTGCAACATAGAATGACGATAATCTATATTTACAAGCATTGCCCCACACCTCTGAGCAGTAATTCAGATATATGGTAATATTAAGTAAAGGATAAAGTACATTCAGGAGGTTGTTATCGCAGAATAAAGTCTGAAGTCTTTATCGGCAGCCCAACGCGAAATGTATCAGACTGAAGGGCTTTATTCTGCGAAAACAACCATCCTGGGTGTACTTATTACACAGCAATTTGCCACAAAACATACAAATTACACAAAAAACATTGTTCTGAGCTGTAATAGTTTCTTAATTCTTTAATTAAACGCAAAGCTGACAGAAAAACAGCTGATGGAGTGTAACGTTTCATTGTCTTACTAATTATTCAGTCACAACAAGATGGCGCCAAACAGTAAGAAACGCAAAGCTGAGAGAAACAACCCAAGCCTACTTACCAACGTATTATTCATTCACAAGATGATATCAAAAACGGTCACAATCCGCGACGTGACAGACAAACAGATACGCGCAAGTATGAAATTGAACATATAGGGTAATTACCAATCTACGTCACATATGACGTCACACGCGTTCAACCGCGCATACCGGTTGCAAAAAAAGACCGGTTGCAATAGCAAACATGTCGTGTTGTGCGGTAGTATGCCAATTCCTGGTTAATTAAACTGCGGACACTGAATGCTCAGAATGAAATGTACAAATGTAAGTGCACATACCCTGCCGTACAGGCGCAGTTCGCTGTCAGAATGCAGTTGTTTTGCTTGATGATTACCCAGGCCTTGGACAGTTCCGTCTTATTTCCTTGTCTTTGGCAAGGCAGAACCTCGGTTTTTAGCACTACAAAGTTTTGAATCTGGTAATCATGGGACATTATTTCTTGCACATGACCACACAGAACAAAATTGTAGGCATCCAAAGACTTGTAGGCCTTTAACTTCTCTCTTGTAAAATCACTTGGAGTTTCAATGAGATAGTTGTATATTTCGGGCTGGATGCTTGGCCATTTCATCTTGTCCAATATCCACTGGGAGGGTGCTATTGTAAATGGACCTGTCAGACGAACGCCGCTCACTTTAACGTTAATTTTGCCGAATAACTGTGCTTATCACTGGGTGACAAGCTGTTATAATACGCTGAAAGCATTATGTAAATAATATGTAATCAATATAACATATCTCTAATGCAACAACAAACTCTGTACTGCATCGGATGTCATTCCCTCACTGTAAATGCTAGCGCTCCCGGTTTTTTTCTGCAACATCGATGCGCGCGCACCCTAAATGTTTACAAACCGGTAATTGGTCTATTCACTGACGGGCAAGGTGATTCAAAGTTCCCGGATGAGTCTGTGTTATTTAGAGGTCCAATCAGAAACGAGTATTCAGACAGCCTATAAACCACGCCCAATACCCCAAACAGACGTAATCTGAGAATTTAACTTAAAACAGGAAGTGTATTTTCAGATTTTAATTTTATATTAAATTTTTTTTTTTTAATGGCATGCACAGATGAATTGTTCACCACAAAACTAGCGATGTGAGCTAACAAAAGTATATGGTTACCCTTGATTTCATTTGTACTTTAAAGATTATACTTATGTAAGCATAATGGGGCTCTTTACTTTTTATAATGACTGATGAAATGAACAAAGCTTCTCATTTGCAGAGTGATGGGAGAGCGATATCGCAGAGAGATGTTGGCTCATGGAGGAAGTAAAGAGCCTATGCTGATGGTCCAAGGTAAGACTTTCACCGACCATAAATCATATCAATATTCACAAATAATCATATTTTCTCTTCAGGAATGCTCCAGAAGACTCCTACCATTGAAGACTTTGTTGACGCCCTAGTGCTGGATCTCGACGTTAATGTGAAGTCCCTAGTTTAGCAGATTGCCATGAAGATTCTGTCTCAAACACTGAATATCTCATTTTCCAACGTCTTGCTGCCTTTAAAGCCTTATTAAAATGTGAAGAGATGCATGAATATCTGGTGTCACTTCAGTCTGTTGTGCCGTATTTCCAAAAGTACTTTGTGTAGAAGTGAACACTGAACATCAGGTCTTATGAAGCTAATTTAAAGGCATGGTTCACCCAAAATAAGCAATAGCGTAGAGCCTATGCTGATGGTCTGAGGTAGTATTGTCATAAGACATAAATATTGTCCCATAAAGTAATCAAAATAAAGCACGTTTATGATTAACTAAAAGCCATAGGCTCAGAAAAGAATTACATAATCAATGACAAGAAACAAAATATTAAATTCACTTCATTTTGTCCAATTTATCAGCAATCAACTTGATTACTATAGTTGCATATTGGGTAAATATATATTGATTTGTTCATTTTCCTTTGGCTTACTCTCTTATTTATCTGGGGTCGCCACATCGGAATGAACCGCCAACTATTCCGGCATGTTTTTCGTAGCGGATACCCTTCCAGCTGCAACCCAGTACTGGGAAACACCTATACACTCACATTCACACACACTACGGCCAATTTAGTTAGTCCAATTCACCTATAGCGCATGTGTTTGGACTGAGGGCCCCCGAAGCACCCGGAGGAAACCCACACCAACACAGGGAGAACATGCGAACTCCACACAGAAATGCCAACTGACCCAGCCAGGACTTGAACCAGCGAACTTCTTGCTAACCCCTGAGCCACCATGACGCCTTGATTCAAGTTAGTTATTTGTATTTGAAAAAGTGAAGCATACTTATGATTTAGGGCAGGGGTCACCAATCTCTGTCCTGGAGGGCCGGTGTCACTGCAGGGTTTAGCTCCAACTTGCCTCAACACACCTGCCTGGGTGTTTCAAGTATACCTAGTAAGACCTTGATTAGTTTGTTCAGGCGTGTTTGATTAGGGTTGAAGCTAAAATCTGCAAGACACCGGCCCTCCAGGAACAAGTTTGGTGACCCCTGATTTTGAATCATAAATGCGCTTTACTTTTTCCAATACAAATAACCCAACTTACATCAAGAAAGTTACTTAATATGCAAATATACAAATCAAGTTGTTTGCTGAGAAATTGGACAAAATAAAAAAACAATTTATGAAGTTTACTTAATTTTGTCCAATTTCCCAGCAAACAACTTGATTTTTTGTTGCATATTAGGCAAATATATCTCAATTCAAGTTAAAAACTTTTATTTTAATATTTTCTTTGTGAGGAAAACCCCAGAATGTATTGCTCAAGATCTTTTTCTTTGCTGCGCATACATTTACTGCCATGACTTTGACTTTCTGCTCTGAATTAAGGGGAATTAAGAAACTGCATGTGATAAATTTGCATTTATTGAAATATACTGCACAAAAAAATAAAATAAAAACACTTGGATTAACATTGTGTTAAGTGTTCCCTTTGTTTTTTGTGCAGTATATAATACCACATTATTAAAACTTTGTTATAAGCTTTAAAAAGCTCACATGATCGATATCTTACAAATTATGATCTGGTCTACATAAGATTCTTTGGTTGATCGAACCACAGATTCATTAAGACGATTAAAATAAATCTAAATACTGTATATTTGCATTCAATATTGCTGCTAAATCCAGTTTCAAACAAATGAGTTTTACAATAAGTATTAAACTGAATGATTGTTTTACTCTTTCTTCTGAATACCATCAAATGTACAAGATTTGTCTTCGAGTGAGATGTAATAAAATACATGCTTGTTTTTAAAGTTTATTTTGGGCTATCACGAATTCAATTATAAACTGCTACTTATACAGAAGGCTGATCAGTTTTTCCTCAATGCTTACTCGCGTGCAGATAAATTGCTAGAACACACAGCAAATCAAACTGCATGTTTCGTAAAGATAACAGAGCATAATAATAACTGTGAATAGCGCTCTCAATGAAAGGTACATTTTCACTTTGACAAAGAAACACACAAACTAGTTCCATTTTGTGGTTTATTCATCTATACAAAAGACCATAACTCAAGCCAAGGTGGAACCTGAAAAAGAGATATAATAAACAGTCAGTGAACGAGACCAGGTTTCATATTTGATGCGTTTTTAATGTGAAGAGTTGACAATTACCACGTTATGCCTCCTTTTCTGGAGCCACCTCGTCTGTGCCCTTGGTGTTTCTGGTGTAGATCACCTGAGCTCTGTGTTTGGACACCAGCTTGATCAGGCCTGGCCACACAAAACAAGAGCAGAAAACATAATGAACAAACTTAATCTCTACATGTGCATTTGACAACTCCACTTCAGTTCATTAAAGCGATAGCTCAGCCAAAACGTCAATTTCTGCCATCATTTACTCATCCTCCATTTCTTACAAACCAGTTTTAGTTTCTTTCTTCTGTTGAACAAAGATATACTGAAGAATATTGGGGTAACAAAAACAGCCATTGACTTTAGCAGTACTTTCTGTTTTTACTAAGGATATCAATGGTTGCCTTTAAAAGAATAAGTACATAAAAAATAAACCAACAAACAGAAATAGAAAAGGTTTAGAACCACTTGAATGCAAGTAAATGTTCATTTTTAGATGAACTGTCCCTTTAACACGTTTGCATAACTTCCAATACTTTTGTTCATGCATGAACTATTGCTTGATGATTAAAGCTTTCTTATAGCATCTCAAAGAAAAAAAAACAAATCAGCTTTTTATAAATTTTTACTAACTAATTTACAGCTCTAATTGCTCTTATGAATATCTATTAATGTGGCAAATATTTACAAATTAAACTATTAAACATTTTACAAATATTATTATTATTATTATTAGCCATTATAACAACAAACAAAAATTAACTAAAAGTAAATGCACAAATTCTAACCTAAAATCTATAATTAAGGAAAACAAATACAATGATAAAGTACACTGTAAAAAGTGTTTTACATCTATTTTTACACTATATAGACTAATATATATTTCATAAATGGAAATGTGAATGAATTCAAATATTGAAATGAGGATTTTAAATGCTAAGTTTGAGGTTGAAGAATAAAAACCTTGTAAATAAGTACATAGATTAGTAACTAGCAACAAGGTTATTTTAGGAAATCCACAGTAATTTACAACAGTAATATCAGGACTGGACAAATTCACACATTTTAGGAATACATTAAATAAATCTTTTTTTTCCTCACCAAATTTAATATATACCCGAGACAGTTTTCAGAGGATAGTTCAAGAGCTCAAATGAAAATCCTTACTTGTCCTTTCCTTTACTCCTTTCCATCCCATCATTTAGTTAAAGTTAGTTTATTTATTTATTGCCACATCAGCAACTTATGGATATACATAAAAATATTACATGATAAAAACAAATCCATATTACAATAAAAAGTTACTTATCTAAACAAGTTTGAGAAAAGATACTTTGAAGAATCTTGGAAACTAAACCATTCACATCCATATGTAAAAAAACAGTCTATGGTTACCAGTTTCCAACATTCTTAGAAATATCTTCTTATGTGTTCAACACACCACAAAAAAACCAACAACATCAAACAAGTCCAGGATGATCCCTTTTATATGAGATCTGTAAGTCTTAAATTGACCATATGCAAACTGATACCCAATTTTAATTCAAATTATAAATCCTAATAACCTTGAATGAATCGACACTTGCGTGTATGCCGGTTGGCTGGCAAACCAAATGTGTCATCATCCCATCATGTGTGCTTAAGTTTATGAATCGATCATTTCTCTAATTATCACCTTTTCCAAGCAGCTCCTGAAGGGCGGCTCTGGCCAGGGAGCCTCTGATCTTCAGCCTCTCAGAAACCACAGCCGGGGTGATCAGCTTGTAGTTCGGCACTTCTTTGTACAGTTTGTCATAAGTGGCTTTGTCGAAGAGGACCAGGTTGTTCAGCTTGTCCCTCACCTTTCCTTTGGACCACTTCTACTCAGGAGCAGATACAGGGAATTTACAGTTACAGTCAATGCACAAAACTGCCAAAAACACTTTAATGCAGCTGTCAGTTTTTAATCATTTAAAAGGTTTTTATCCAGCATAAATAAATCATTTAAGTTTTCACACGTTTGTCTCCTTCGTTACACTTTATACAACTGTGTTTGTAGATTTCAATCACAATTAGGGCTGCACGATATCCTTTCAGCATTGATATCACAATGTGTGCACAGGCAATAGTCACAACACAGGATCTCAAGAGATTTCAAGCTGATTTAAACCATTCGGACAAGGCATTATACAGTTTTCTGCTTTAACAATTACATTAGATTAATTGGTTTATTCATACAATGAAGACACTGTTATTTTACATTTGATTATTGAATCTCTCTCTCAATACTGTTAGACTCCATCAATAACCAGTGTTGTTTATTTCATTTTTATCTTTGTTCTATTGGTTTCATCTAAGGGCTGCACAATATTGAAAAAAATGATATTGCAATATTTTATCTTTCAGCAGTACATATTGCGATATGAATACTGTTTCACATAAGAGTTTGACTAGCACTATTTGACTGTTTTCTGTGGAGTTCAACAGTATTCAGGCACAGAAATTGAATAAGCGCAATTGCAAAATATGCTTTTATTATTTTGCTTTGTCTCATTTCTAGTTGAAACACTTAAATTCTTAAGAGTAAAAATACTGTTTTGTTTTCAACTTTAATTAAAAGTTTTTTATTTTCGCTTAATTTTCTAGTCCAAATATCTACATTTCAAAGTAAGAATTACTTAATTACAAAAAGTAGTTTTGCATAAAACTTATATATTCCATATAAAGTAATTTAACACAATTCTGTGGCTCCTGGTTAACTATAATTCAGAGTCAACATTGCAGATGTTGCGATGCGACTATTGCGAATACACACACGGCGATATCGATGCTGAAAAGATACGTGTAGCCCTAATACAGTGCTCAGCATATACGAGTACACCCCCCACAAATCTCTCATTTAAATGAATATTTCCTATAGGAAGCTTTACAATATTATATTTGTGCATATACATTAGTTTAGTCACTACTAAAGCCAAATTTGAAGCTCATCTAACAAAATAACTTACAATAATGGTTCAAAAATGAGTAGCCCAAATTTATATGTTGGGGGAAAATATTAAATAAAACATTCAAAAATAGCAAAAATCAAGAGAAACCAAAAATATATACAATTTTGTTGAAATGTTGTAGTTTGTAATTTATTTTTGCAATATTTTTCATGTTTTGTTTGTTTTAATTTAATGCCATGTCAGCAACCAAGGCTATTTTCATGGCAAGAACATTTCAATAATAAATATACAATTAAAAACAACTTACAAATGAACACAAATTAAATATGACTTTCAGTGTTAATACATGATAATTCTAATATTTTTTCTGGTGTCACTTCGTTAAAAATGTCCTTAAGAGAGTTCATTTCATAAAAAAGTCTTCTGTGTTTTACAGTAAGGATAATTGTGCAGTACAAACATTGAGTAGGGTCTTCATCTTTAAGCAAAAAGGGCAATATTTTGCATTAATTTAAATGTATTATCTTTTCATTTCTAAAGATGTTCTGTGACTAAAATATTATTTTAATAAATATATCTGTTTAATAACTCCGTTTTGTTCAAATGCACCAATATATATTACCCATATTCACTGAGAAATGGAGAAAAATATTTATTTTTAAAATGGGGTGTACTCATATGCTGAGCACTTATTTTTCTACTCCATCAATCCATAAATCTCCACTTCTGATTAATTTACATTGACAAGATTTAGTTTCACTCATATCTATATTCTCAGGATTTTACAGAGAGTTATATTCATACATAATTTGCCTGACATAATTAAACTGAAAAACTAAAATTCTGTATTATTTACATGTCTGGCATATTAGCATCAGAGTTGAGGTGTTTAAATAAAATGTACACCAAACCTTTGACAGTAATATTTCGACCATAAATTCCTCAAACATTATAGAAACATACAATTTAACACACTTGATGAAACACCACCTCATTTGCATATTTAAACAACATTTTTAACAATTATTCAATTGATGAAAGAATGACGATAACTATTATTTAAATTTTAACCCCAATTCACTAACAAGATCTCATCTTAAAGATAAAAACATGACTGACAAGTGAAATAAACATAAATATAGTATTATTTTACCTTCTTCTTGGCTTTGCCTCCGGATTTGTTGACGGGATCCTTGTCCTTTTTGGATTTGCCCGCATCTTTCTTCTGCTTGCTATCCTTGGGCGGCTGGACAGTACAGACAACTCATTTTAATCGCATGCATACACAAATAAACACGTATTTTAATTAAAACACTGCCCTATTTTAAATAACCCAACATGTGATTATGACGTGCGCGTGAATGCAGGCCTAGCGCACGATGCGCCAACACTTCATACAAAATAATCATACATGAACCCTTAAATGACCCACTTAGGCTACTATATTGTATGCATTATGCTTTCAAACGTAAGACTGTGTCGTTATAATGCGGATATAGCACGTCAAACATGGGTAAAATGTGGTATTTTCGGACATTCATTATCGCTCGAACACTCACCATGCTGAGGCGTTGCGAGCTGCGGAAGAGAAAGGAAGTCGAGAACGCGCACGTCCGCTTTGTCCGTCCACGTGCGCGCTTCGACTGTCGGAGCGTGCGCGGTCACGGCGCTCAGTGCACGCCATCTGCAGGACTGGAGGTAAAGTCGAGAAGAGATACATCTGCGGCATGAATTAACGACGATTACAACAATAATTACTGTTTTTATACTACTGTGAGGGTTGTGTTTAGTGTTGGGGCAAGCGTAGACATTAATAAAATACAATTTAATGGGTAACTTAATAAATATGGTTGCATTACTGGCAGGGTTGGGGTAGTGGTAGACGTTATATACAATTATATACAATTTAATTGGTAATTTAATAAATAATGTGTAAATAATACTCGGTATAATTACCGGTTTTACATTACTGTGAGGGTTGGGTATAGGGTTGGGTTACAATATAATGTAATAGTGTAATAATGTAATAATTATATACAATATAATGGGTAAAATCAATTTAATATTGTTTAATCGATTTAATATTGTTATTATAATTTGTATTCTATAGTCTTTGGTAAAATACAATTAATGGGTAATTGAATAAATAATATAAATAATTCTCGTCATCTTCCAGCCGCAGCTGTATCCCTTCTAGCGATAATAAACTTGTCTTGTTGAGCGTAGGTAGACCAGGGGGGCCCAAACTTTTTCTTGTGAAGGGCCAAAAACCAAACTTATAAGAGCCCAATCCTGCCACTGAATAAAAATAAGGCACAGGCTTCCATAATTAAAACTGTGGTCGGAAACGACAAACGTTAATTATATAATTAAAATCCCACTTTGTAGCCTACATGTACTGGAAGGTTAAATACAGAAATAAATTGTCATTTTATATATTGCATTGGCATTTTGCATATTACATTTTAAAAAAGAGTGCTGCTACTCATTTGTGATAGTTATTTTTTGCCCATTACTTTAAGACTGAGAGATATTAGTAATATTATTAGGTATTTGGTCAATATTACAGAAAATAAATGATATAAATGCAGATGTTTTCACATTTCTACTCATCAAGGTAACAACATAATTATTATATGGAGTAGAGCTCTTTTCAGCATTGATAATAATAAATGCATTGATCAGCACAAGTTTGTTTCTGAGTGAAATTTGTTGAAGCCTGAAGAACTTGTGTCATTACAGAATTATGAAAATAGAAAGTACAATTTCACAATATTACTGTTTTCCCTGTACATATGCAGCCTTAATGAGACATTAACATTTAGGCCTGTTAACTGAGGTATGCAGAAGAGCATCTCTGAACGCACAACACATCCAACCTTGAGGCGGATGGGCTACAGCAACAGAAGACCACACCGGGTGCCACTTCTGTCAGCTAAGAACAGGAAACTGAGGCTACAATTCACACAGGCTCACCAAAATTGGACAATAGAAGATTGGAAAAATGTTGCCTGGTCTGATGAGTCTGGATTTCTGCTGCGACATTTGGATGGTAGGGTCTGAATTTGACGTCAACAACATGAAAGCATGGAGCCATCCTGCTTTATTTCAACAGTTCAGGCTGGTGGTCCCATTAGCACTAATGGGCCTATTAGTACCAATTAAGTATCATGTCAACGCCACAGCATACCTGAGTTTTGTTGCTGACCATGTCCATCCCTTTATGACCACAGTGTACCCATCTTCTGATGGCTAATTCCAGCAGGATAACGTGGCACGTCATAAAGCATGAATCATCTCAGACTGGTTTCTTGAACATGACAATGAGTTCACTGTACTCAAATGGCCTCCAGTCACCAGATCTCAATCCAATAGAGCACCTTTGGGATGTGGTGGAACGGGAGATTCGCATCATGGATGTGCAGCCGACAAATCTGTGTGTGTGTGTGTGTGTGTGTGTGTGTGTGTGTGTGTGTGTAAGATATACATTTATTAGTTATTTTTCAAATTTATACACTTTAAATGTATAAAACAAGACAAGTTTTGTGAAAGTTAGCTTGCCAATCCTGGGTAGTTTGTGTTGCAAAATATTTTGACCCCTTTAGATATTTCAAATTTAGGCATATCAGTGCATTAACACCCTGGTTAGATACAAATAATAAAAATATAATGTAGTTTTGCTTAAAAAAAAAGGTATAAAGGAAAAGCATCCAGTATTTAAAATGATCCTGTTGACGCACAAGCAACAATAAGAACATAAACAATAAACTTTTATACTACATTTTTACACTTTTACACATCATTAAGTATACCGCTGGTTTCATGTGACTTGTTTGAATTGATTACATGTGCTGAGACAAACAAACATCACTTATTCTGGTGACAAAATTACAGATGTTTCAAGTGCAAAAGAACGATAGAGTTTTAAAAAGCTCATTTCAGCACCAAAGCTCTTGAAATGTAACTTAAACACTGGACAATCATACACAGTAAGTGGCGAATCAAACAACATTCATGTGAAACGATTCATGTTAATAAATACTAAGAAAGTAAACAGCTTTCCGTGCTCAAAAAGTGTGTAAACATTTCTGTTCTTACAGTAACAAAAGCTTTGTTATCTCCAAAATAATGTCACATATGACTTATTATTAATATCATGATACAATCAATTGAAATGCATGATAAAAATATTCATTTTAATGTAACACTGGCATGTAAATGTCCTGTCCGAGTGCTGTCACATTGGCAGGGCTCTCTGATTGGGTTTAATAAGAGGATTAGTCCATCTTTTTAGGCACGTGGCCCATTTTTGTGCGCATGTTACGGACGAAGAAGAAACAAACTGTGGTTATGGCGCAGGAGACCTCTGCTACCCAGAATGCCGTGTCCCAGCTGTAGCGTTTGGCAACGGTACTGAATGGCAGGCCGGCAATGAATGCACCAACTGAAAGAAAAGAATATGTTTATTTGTATAGCGCGTTTCATTATAATTATTGTTTCAAAGCAGCTTTACAAAAAGTGCACATTATTGCATTACAATCAACATCAGAATAGTTCATTACATGTTAACTAATTAAAGTATTAGTTACCATAACTTTATTAATAGCTTTTAACAGGTAAAGTTATTATAAGCATAGTTAACCCGCAGTTATATAGTATATACATAGGTGATGTCCACGTAGATGTTCAATGAAGTGTATGTGTGTATTAAATGTATGTGTTGTCCTTGAAGTCTTCAATGGTTGACATCAATAAATGGTTTTAGAAACATTTAATCTTCTGCACGGAGTATTTTATGACAGAATGCATTGATTTACCATTTGCCATCAGAGCTACAATGGCGTGTGACGTCCCGCAGAAGTTGGACGGGGCGCTTTCACTCGCAATCACCCCAAACAAGGCGATTGGTCCGTATGAGGAAAATCCAAACGCAGCACCAAGAATCAAAATCCAAAGCTGCACAACAGAAAGAGGCTGTATTAAACACTATTAGAGTCTAACAACAAGGCTAATTCATTTAAATCATGATTAGTTTGGTCAACATGCTAGTCATAGTTATTTAAAACGATTATGAGACATATGAGTAAAATGGTTATTCCCCTTCCCACAGCTTGAACCGTTTTGTTTTAATTGTCCTGACATTTTCTGAAAAAAAATGTGTAATATCAGGCTTATTTTAGCACTTTCCAGAGTTCTTCTTTAGGTTTAAGGTGTCATTTCTTTCTACTTCTGTCCACGTGATCTCCTACAGCCTCTATAATATTCAGGTCTGGAACCTGTGGAGGCCATTTCATGACTGTCTGTGTTTCATCAGCTGTTTTCTTTCTCCAAATAGCATTTTACTGTAATTAGCGGATTATTATCATGCTGAATATGAAAACTATTACCAGTGAAGTCCTTTCCAGAAGGAATGGCATAATGGACTAAAACCTGTCTGTACTTTTAAACACTCACAATAACAGTCAGTTCAGACAATATTGCTAACAGCACTGGTTGAAATGCAGCTCAAACCAGGACAAACAGCCTCTCTCCATTGTCTTTCACATGTGTTAAACAATTAAACCATAATAATTCAAACTCTAACCTAACTCCTATCCTAACAAACCATACATCAACTAAAAAAGATCATTTATTCACCCTGTATAAATCTGTATAAAATAAATTGACTTTACACCTTTACACCTACATTTTAGAGGTCATTAAATTTAATCAAATTGTCAATACCACAGCAGAATGGGTAACTCAAACATTCATTTATTCATTTTCTTTTCAGCTTAGTCCCTTTATTAGTCTGGGGTCGCCACAGCGGAATGAACCGCCGTAACTCAAACACACACCTAAAAAACAAACAAACAAACAAAAACTTCTCAAAATTATCGGGTCAAAAACAAGGGCCAAATATAACAACATACACAAATGAACATACACACTGTGCTTAAGTAATTCGCTGTGTTAGAATACACTTGATTTGCTTCTTATTAAAGCTAAAGCATTGAGTGCTTTTGTGCTTGTCTTTTGTCTGTTGTTTGATTAATCATTAGCAATTAGTCGGCAGCAAGAACATAGCGCGCTGTCACTTTAAGCGCCACGCGGATCCAATTTAATGTTACACATGCCTTTTCATTCATTCATTCATTTTCTTTTTCGGCTTAGTCTCTTTATTAATCTGGGGTCGCCACAGCGGAATGGACCGCCAACTTATCCAGCATATGTTTTACGCAGCAGATGCTCCACACAGAAATGCCAACTGACCCAGCCGAGGCTCGAACCAGTGACCTTCTTGCTGTGAGGCGATTGTGCTACCCACTGCGCCACCGCGTCACCCCTGCCTTTTCATTCTTAACTTTTTACGTTCATTTATTCAATAGCAAATGAGGGTCTGTGAATAATCACAAAGGGCTGCATTTTTGCATATATTTGATAATTTATGTGCTTTTAAAAACACTTAAAAATAAACTTCAATAAATCAATCGTCTCGTTGTCATTATTTTACTGATCTCCGTGTGAAATTTGGCTTTGCAAAGGAATGAATGCGGACTGTTGGAAAGTGGGTGGATAGATATTTATGGCACAACAAACTCGCTTAATCTTGATTATTGTTATTTTCATAATCGGTCAAAATCAAATTCAATATTTTATTTCGATTATTTGCACAGCCCTAGTTTAAAAGTCACTCCAGTGGAGCTCAATACCTCTTTCTCTGAGACACCAGTGAGGACAGAAACTGGATGGAGAGCCAAAACCCACAGTGGTGCTTCCTGAGGAAACACACACAACCATTTAATTAACACAAAATGATGCTCATACAGATTCTGAGTAGGCATGTACTGTAACAATTTATCAGGTTTCAACATACTGCAAAACAATGCAACAATATAAAAACAGTAAACAGCCGGGTGTCACGCTCGGGTTGAGGGACATGAAGGTACGAGAACACGAGATTTCACTTACTACAAACACAGGCACTGGAAGATACAGGAAACTCTGGGAGGACATGGGGTGACGACAGCATGGACAGATCAACACGTAGACAATACAGCAAAGCATAGACACTACAATACCCGACTATGAATCTAACAAACTGAGGGGTATAAATACAAGAGGGATAATGGGACAGATGATACACAGGGGTGAACACAGGTGAAACCAATAAACATTGAAAAACGGCGGCAAAACAGAACAAAGGAATCACATGACAAGGGAAAAAGCACATGGAACACAACAACAGAACAGACCTCTGACACCGGGTTCATCAATTTTTAGGGTCCCCCGACACTTTCCATTGTGGTCTGCACTATTTGCAGTGTGTTTCTGTATTTGCATGCTTTGTGAGAATTTGCAAGCGTGTGTATTCTCAAACTAATACAGATGTTTTCTCAATTTGTTAGTGTTTATTCATTTATTTGCATGTGTTTTCTGAACTTGCAGCACATTTGAGCTCTCTCTCAGCCATAAACTTGCAAATGTGAGATATTTTTTTCTTCTCTAGTATTGTGACTGGATTGTTTTTAAGGTTATTTGCTAAAAGCTCACCTCTGGGGTTTCTGGTGTGATGGTAACCCGGAAGAGGTACATGGACACAGCCATGCCTGCCATCATCATCAGGAGCAGCCCATGACGAGGATTACCATAAACACCCAGCCCTTGCTGAAAAACAGGCAGATGACAGAAGAACGTCACTTAAACTTAACTTTAAACTTAAGCTTACTTAAGCTAACTTAAGCTTAAACTTAACTTAAGTTTAAGTAATCCAGTAAGTAGGGATGCACCAGAATATCAATTAATGGTGGAAAGCAATATTTTTAATTAATTTAAACACATTATTTAAATTGATCAATAATTATACATACATTTTATATTTATTATTATTTAAAATAGTTTTGGCCAAAAATAATACAATTATTAAGGGTTTCATAAAGTAAGAGATTTATTGTAACTGAATGATAATTGAGAAGTAAAAGCATCACAGCATTATAATACATATAATATCAGTTACTTTTGAGACATGTCACAGAAAACAGTCTAACTTTTAAAAGTAATGATTTTTAAACCAAATAATAATAATAATAATAATAATAATAATAATAATAATTAATTCATTCATTTTCTTTTCGGCTTAGTCCCTTTATTAATCTGGGGTCGCCACAGCGGAATGAACCGCCAACTTATCCAGCATATGTTTTACGCAGCAGATGCCCTTCCAGCTGCAACCCATCACTGGGACACATCCATACACACCCATTCACACTCATACACTACGGACAATTTAGCTTACCCAATTCACCTATACCGCATGTCTTTAGACTTGTGGGGGAAACCGGAGCACCCGGAGGAAACCCACGCAAACACGAGGAGAACATGCAAACTCCACACAGAAACGTCAACTGACCCAGCCGGGGCTCGAACCAGCAACCTTCTTGCTGTGAGGCGATTGTGCTACCCACTGCTCCCCCGTGCTGCCCCAAGCCTGATTCAAATATAAAAACTTTCCGAACACGCTTGAATAAGGTTTTCAGACAGGACGTTAAACATAAAAACATATTTTAAAATATTAATGTATTTACCTGTAGTTTTGTTGATGCTTAAGACTTATTTTAAACCCGAAATACATGTTTTAGTAGTATAAACACTAAAAACAAAACTATTTTTATTTATTTTTTATTTGTATTTGTTTTTTTCTTTGTACAGCTCTGACACTTCAGCCTTAGATGGGTACAGGTATGTAAAGCTGAATATATTTCACCTGTTCCTATATTCTCCTACTGGAA
>CAIGQW010005321.1:1590951-1621702 GCA_903798125.1 Danio choprae | reverse complement strand
GACCACTACTTTCAGCAAGAAACAGTATGAGAGACAATCGAAACAATACAATGCTAACAAATGCAAACACACTCACTACTGTTAAATGAGCATTTGAGTGCAAAACTACACACACACACAGTCACTAGCTAGACTGCACTGTCATAAAAATACTTAAAAAAAATGTATTTTAAAAAATCATGGAATGCGAAGCCATGTTATTCATATAAATCTGCCGCAAATGGTTTAACACGGTTTGAATGGTTTAAACTGTGACATTATTGTTGTGTTTCTTTTATGGCCACTTTGATAGAGTTTATGTCTGCGATTGTACAGTCCTGTGCCTGTATAACATGATTTGCACAAAATGTGTTCATTAAATGTCGACCGTCATTCCCAGATCAGGAGAATCTTCGAATTGTATTTTTAAATCCGCTTCTGCTTCTTCGAACACGATCACCTGTTGAAGAGCAATAAAAGAACATCAGATCGTCCGCAACCTGCCTGCATTTGTTGTTGGTCCCAATTGTTTAGTTCCTTTGTTGCAATGGAAACTAATTCCAAACATTCTATTCAGGATTCGAAATAACGTTACGCGGATTCAGCTCTGATTGAAGAAATAATACAATAAGCAAGGACTAAATGATGACAGCACATTGAATTATTAGAAGTGGTGTCCATCGTTTTCTAATTATTCAATGGACATATTGTTTCTAACGGGAAGTGAAGTGGGAGAGAAGGATCGGGAAAGGTCCATGAGCCGGGATTCGAACTCGGGACGCCCAGAGCGCTGCCGTACCATTTGGCGAAACACTAACCACTGGGCTATCATGTCGACATTTTTAATAATACAAATGCGTTTTATTTTGATTTGATTTGTGACTGTGTTTCCCTGAAAATATTTACACACCTTGGGCCTTATCATACACCCGGCACAATAAGACGCAAGTCGTGTTTGGCGCGATTTGTTGCTATTTTCAGATCAGCGCAACAGTAATTTTCACGTTTTGCACCACATTGTTTAAATAGCAAATCTATTTGCACCACTTTGTGGACTCATGGGCGTGCTGGTCAATAAAAGAGGCGTGTTAAGGCGCATTATTGGTGCGTTGCTATTTTAAGGGAACTGAAATAGACCGAGCCATTGACCATCTAAAAGCTGCTCTAAAGTCCAACACAGAGCACGTTAGTTATGCACCTATGCAGGTCCAAACGCTTTTACACATTACTTAATGTACAGGATGTACAGCAATACACAAAAATATTTATATATGAAAAACAAGTATTATTATTTTCTACATAAATATAAAAAAGCACTGCCCCCATGCCTTCTTCACCTCTGGGGGCTTTTTTTCAGTTTAATCATGACAATCTGCATTTGTATAATGTTATTATTATTAGTATTATTTATTATATGCATATTTATATTTGTTTTAATAAAAACAAGTTTAGATTTGTCCACCTGTCGGGTTTTGGAGACGTCTGCATCACCATATGGGGCATAAGAACAGGACGTGTGTTAGGATATAACTCAGTTTTTTGACCACACTTCGTTATTATAGAAATAGTTTTGAAACAAATATGTGGGCTAATGGATGTCTTCAGTGGAGTGATTCTACCAACGTTTCCTTACTCCACGAAGTAAAGGAGTAAAAGTAAAGTAAAGAAAGTAAAGGGCCTGAATGGAGGAGGCTCGTTCTTTATCCTCATGCTGCAGATGATCTCTTTAACTGTTTTCTCGCTAGTGAAGCGTTCAGTTTTTCCATTTACAAAGTCCGTCATGTAAATAGCAAATGTTCCTTGGCGTGACGCACCTGACTTATAAAGGGAATGGGAGACGAGACTCTGATTGGTTTAATGCACGTTATGCTCAAAACACACCCATAACTCATTAAGAGAATAAGCACAACCCTGTTAGACCATGTGCCAGGACGCAGAGCAAAAAGAGCAAAAGTGGATTCGGACATGCGCTTAATGCTTTTGTGTCATGCGCTTTAGACTTTGCGCCTAGATCTGTAAAATAGAGCCTCTTATGTTGAGTTCACACCAAATGTTGCAATAGAGATACATTTTCTGCTGCGTGCCACAAATGGCATATAATGAACCATGCGTTTGCTGCGAAAAGCCTCAATTACGTCAATTACGCACAAGTTCAATGGATCCAACTTGGGCCGAAAATTTGCACGAGAAGAAAAACCTTTTCTATTGCATATGAACATAACACCACTAGAGAAATACAATCTGTACAATATGCCATCAGTACATATCATTAGAAGTAGAACAGAATAATGTTAAAAATAAGAGTCAAAGGAATAAAACTAAACTTAAATTCTGGTCTATTTCGAATTCATTCATTCATTCAATCATTTTCCTTTAGCTTAGTCCCTTTATTCATCAGGGGTCGCCACAGGGGTCGGAATGAATGGCCAACTTATCAACCCAGGCAACCCAGCACTAGGAAACACCCATACATTTTCACATTCACACTCATACACTACAGCCAATTTAGTTTATTCAATTCACCTATAGCGCATGTCTTTGAACTGTGGGGGAAACCGGAGCACTCATGGAAACCCACGCCAACACGGGAAGAACATGCGAACTCCACACAGAAATGCCAACTGATCCAGCCGAGGCTCGTACCAGCGACCTTCTTGCTGTGAGGTGACAGTGCTAACCACTGAGCCACCGTTTCACCCTTATTTTGAATTTGCAGATAATATTAGAATAATAGCAGACCCAATCATCATATCAGACCCACCCAGTTTATCAGCTGTATTAAGTCTCCTTGTAATGAAATCCTTGTAATATCCTTGTATACATTGTATACATTGAATGTTTTGTTTGTTTTGTTATTACAGCAAAATTCACAGGAGTAGCCAACATTCTCCTGGGGCGAAAAACATCCTGTGAGTAATCTAGAGCTAGTGACATGATCCGCATTTTCCCTTCGCGTTTGGTGTAAACCCAGCATTAGAATGTTCATCAACCAATCAGAATCAAGCATTCAACATTTGGCAAGTGATAATGCAGTCAATACTTACCTGAAACTATTTTTATTTTTAAAACCAACGTATTACTGTTAATGATAATTGCACAGCGATTAGAAGCAAGCATTCAATAACACCACCGTATACATTTCTTCAAACACATAGCTTTTTATAACCATTTATACAAACTGACTTGGTTCATTCCACTGTTGAGGAAGGGTCCTGGTAGAAACAAAGCTTGCTGTGGTCCAGCGTCCCAATATCTGCCAATGTTTTGCCCATTAACAAACACTACACCTTTACTCCAACCCTGTTTGACGACATAATAATAAATACATTACACCAGACCAAATTTAAGCATTCAACTCTTGTTTAGATTCATTAGACTCACCGGAAGCTTCACGAAGGTGTCGCTGGGATATCCATTCACGAATAACCTGCCCTGGAAAAAACCTGGGAAGCTCGGTTTGCTAGGGACAGTCTTCCAGTTCGCCCTGTACAAGCTGGAATAAAAGCTGATTCTTGAGTCTTGTGCATTTTTAATGGTCTTTCACATCATGAGAGATTTTTTTAACTCACCTGTTAATAAAGGCAGGAGTCATATCCAGACTATATATTGTGAAGTCTCTAAGTGGCGTACGGTTTAATAAAATGTCCCCAACAATACCTGAAAACAGGTGTAAAGTGATTATGGTTATATAGAGCAGTGTTTCTCAACCACATTCCTGGAGGACCACCAGCTCTGCACATTGTCCCTGTCTCCTTAACCAAACACACCTGATTCAGATTATCAGCTCATTAGCAGAGACTGAAAGACCTGCAATGGGTGTGACAGACAAAGGAGACATCCAAAACATGCAGTGTCGGTGGTCCACCAGGAACATGGTTGAGAAACACTGACATAGAGGTCGTTTCCACCTGGTATTTATATGTGACTTTCAGTGAGTTGATCACAAGTGTTCAGCTGATATGCATTACCATTTCCACTTGGTATTAACGTGTTTAGACACGTGACTGAATGCGCGTGCTCCGATCTGCTCGTATACTGAACGAACATCTCAATTCAGCAGATTATAACAAATATTTATGTTGGTTATTATTTCATTCTTTTGTATTTAATCTATATTTTAGTCTCGTATTTTTTTTGTCAGAGTGCGCCCACTCAACATTTTCAGTCACGTTACTAGTGCAGAGGACCTGTCGAGTTTCTGTCAATATATAGGCAACAAACATTTTTGATAATCTTTATCTTTGGCGAAATTAACACCGATCACAAATAGGGCTGTGCGATTGGGGGAAAATATCTAATTGACATGTTTTGACAGATATTGCGATTGCGATTTAATTTTGTAGTCAAGATTCAGCTCAGTAATCTGTAAGTTGTGGCAACAATTCTGCGACAGCTCTTAAAAATGACCTGTTTTTGTTTGGTGTCTGTGACTGAAACCAAAATATTCCCACATTACCAATGCTGTTTTTCTTTGATGTTAATTTGTCGATTAACGCTTCTGAAGCAGCAGGCGCCATTATCCCACTTGTCCGCGCTTTCCTGTTTGTTTGGGGTGTTTTTTACTCTGGGCGTTCCGCATAGTTTGGTTGTGCAGTTCTGATTGGGCAGAATGAAAGTGTGCTTACTCAATTGGCTAGTAAGACTGTCACACACAGACGGCAGTCACGCATTTGCTCTGGGCGGGGGAAATTAAATAAAACCTATACATTTCATATTACACCTATACAATTGCCTCTTGCGATTAACTAATAGCAACGTTTCCAATTGCGATTTAATTTCGATTAATCGCACAGCCCTAATCACAAGCACACAAGACAGGCTTAGATTAATAATAATAATATTAGGCATGGGACGGTTCATGAAAAAACACGAAAATCTGTTCACTTATTACAGTTAAATACGTGTGTGTACCGAACGGTTCACACGTTTGCTTGTTTTTCGTGTTTTTTTAAAATAATTTTATAGGGAAGAGAGTGTTTGGTTGTCTGACTGGAATATGTGATCCCAAAGTATAGACACCTGCTGCCGGCTGCAGCGCACTTTCTCTCTCTCATGTCCGTGGCTCTATTCTGGAAGCTTGAAACAGTTTGTTGATGTGTTAGTAATGGTTACGGCCCACCACAGTCTATTCTGTCCCATCACGGTTTAACTTTGTTCATTTCTCCAGAACTTAAAGCGTCTCTTTTACAGTTAATTCTGCAAACTCGCATGCTTCAGGTTATATCAACTGAAAGATTCCAGTGCAAGACGCAGCAGAAACTCAATACACACTCTCCTTTCTCTCTCAGGTCATGTTCTTGCACTGCAACACATACTTTATATGTGTCACTTAGGTCTTGTTAATTCTTGTTTTGGTGGCAGAGTACAGACACTAGTCCTGTCTTGTCTTGTATGTTGTGCTTGGCTGGAGTTTCTCAGGTCGAGCACTCATTTTCCGTCATGTCTTTGTATGAGCGCCGTCTTGGCCGCGTTCGGGCTGTGCGTGCTCTTGTGTGACGCAGGCGCGCGAGGTCTGGGCATGCTCGGGATGTGCGCTCTCGTCCTGTGTTTGTGACTTTGTGTTTGTTCTGTCTGCAGCGTGGTTTCATTCTCAGCGTCCCAGTCTAGTTGGTTTCAGTTTCGGAGTTTTTATTTATCGTGTACTCATGTCTTGCATTCTGTTTGTGTTGGTGTTGTTTAAGCACGTGGCCTGGTGTTTACATTGGGGCCGTGTGCTTTTAGTGTCGTGTTCCATGTGAACACGCGGTTAATGGGTTCTCTCATTGGCTGCGTGTTCTAGTCCTGTTCTTACGTGAGCACATGGTTTGTGTTGTTTCTGTGTGTCATGTGCTCTCCTGTCTATTGTCTAGTCCTACCCTCCTCGTTAACCCATTATTAGTTTATTCAGTTCATCTGTTTGTTTGTTAACTCCCTCTTGTATGCTGTCCTGTGCCAGTTCATTGTCTTTCATTTGGTGTGTTTGGAGTCATTCTGTCTTGTGTCAAGTACTGCCTTGCCAGCCCAGTTTTGGAGATGTTTTTCCCATATGGGGTAATTTATGTTTGTTTAGTTTGTTTTATCAAAGATATTAAATATCATTCCCTGCATTCTGGAGTCCTCGTCTCTTCCCTACACCACACTTGTGACAAACATATTTTATGCTGATGTATGGTATTTCTAAATGGCATTTAAGTGTTAAAATAGGGGATTATTTTTAATAATGTAAATTAAATCATGCCGAAAACCATGACCACTGAACCGTGATACAAACAGAGGTCAATATAGGCTGAATCAAACAATTTTTGTATCATACAGATACGTGCAACAAAACACGGTGCCTGAATGTATAAAATGCTATTTATATTTTTCATTTGCAGATATTGAATTTATATCCTGAATTTGTTTCAGAGGGCATTTACACCTGCCCTTTTCACCATCAAATAGTAACTCTGATCAGAAAAAACCCGCATAAAGTAATCAGACGTTAACAGTCCCGTTGTGTCTGATTTCATTAGGAAGCTAATTTAAACAAAGGCATTTTTGAATAGCTCTGGAAGTTGTTAACGTTGTTGTTTAAGGCCCTGTTTTTACCAGTATTAACCCTATTCATTCATTCATTTTCATTTCGGCTTAGTCCCTTTATTAATCTGGGGTTGCCACAGCGGAATGAACCGCCAACTTATCCAGCATATGTTTTACGCAGCGGATGCCCTTCCAGCTGCAACCCATCTCTGGGAAACATCCATACACACCCATTCACACTCATACACTACAGACAATTTAGTCTACCCAATTCACCTGTACTGCATGTCTTTGGACTTGTGGGGGAAATCGGAGCACCCGGAGGAAACCCACGCCAACACAGGGAGAACATGCAAACTCCACACAGAAACGCCAACTGACCCAGCCGAGGCTCGAACCAGCGACCTTCTTGCTGTGAGGCGAACGTGCTACCCACTGCGCCACTGTGAGGCCCAACACACAAAATACAGAAACTGTCAATTGACAGATGTTTTTTACCATGTACTTGGATTAATGCAACCACAGCTTAACACGGGTGCAAACACAAAGCATTTATTGTCAATAACTTAAAGACATGGCACTGTACCTTTGCGCTGGTTATCCATTTCTTTACCAGAATTCACACGGCCACAATTCTCCACCAGAAGACTCAGAGTGCGTTTCCCCTAAAGAAAAAACAAACGTCAGGTCATTTATTTAATCAAAAATACAGTCATTTTGTGAAATAATATTTCAGTCAAGCCCAAAATGATTCATACCCCAGGTAAATTATGACTTTAAGTAACTTTTATTCTACCAGCAAGATGTTTTTGGACCAGAAATGACACAGGCTTCTCCCAAAAAGATAGCATGATGATGTACAGAGAGGCATCACTGTGGTAAAAATATATATACATTTAACAGCTTTTATTTAAATTTGAACAAAAAACCTAAGAATTTGCCTAGAGTATGAATAATTTTAGGCAGTGTTGCCAACTTAGCGACTTTATCCCTATATCCCTATATACCCTTTATGTTTAAATGTTATGTTGCTGGAGATTTTTAGACTCTCATGTGTCCATATTGTACCGTTCCTACTCCTCTCAACAAGCTGCGGGTGATGCTGTCGGCCCCTCCCCCGCCTCAGAGCACTCACAGGCGGCCAGGAACGCCACAGCCGTCCCTCACACCTGCAGCCTAAGAGCAGATCACCCCTCTGCGTACCAACGGCAAATGATTTAGCACAGCGAGTGTGAGGTATTTCTCTTGTACAGTCAAACCGATCTGCTTCTCCTTTTTCTTTAATTTAACAATTTAATTTGACCGGTTATTCTTTTCTTGTTCACAATCAGAGAGATTTTAGGGACAGTGAACTTGTGTGAGTTTATTATGTCTGAGAGATTACTGCAAATTCACTACACATCTATACTGATATACTGCATTCAAACGGCAAAAAATGTCATCAAATTGACATGCATATGTAAAGCGTAGAACCTGCTGGACGTGATGCTGGACATCAGTAATATGTAAATTGACGTATGACGTAATCTAGCGACATTTAGCGACTTTTCGAGCAGAGCTTAGTGCCTTTTCATTGAAAATATTTGGCAACACTGATTTTAGGCTCGACTGTATTTTAAAATGCTATTAATTACTGTGAGGCGAAGCTGAATTTTTACCGTCACTCACTGCTTTTTAAAGGAGCAACTCCAGAATCAAACTAAGACATAAAGATTAAACAAATAAATATGAAATCAAACCTTTCCATCAGGAACAGCTAATTCCAAATTCCTGTGGTGAAAACTGCCGATGAAACTTTGGTTCACAAAAACCTAGTGGGAAAACAAATCCTGATTGAGATGGAATTAGAGCAGATGCAGATTCATGTAAAACAGCACAGCTTGATTTTTTTTTTTATCAGCAGAAGTGCTAACCAGAGCTCTGTCTTGGACGTTTCCTTCTGATTTTAATGAGCCTCCTATGGGGATGCTGGTCTCATAAAGCGTGTATCCGTACGACTGACCGTTTCCATTGTTGATCGGCAGATTCTCCATATTAACAGGGAACTGAGCTCTAAAAGGCTTGAGAGCAATGCCAGCGTTATGGATGTGGCATTTGCAGTAAAATCTTAAAACTTAAATTCACAGAGAAAGTATACATTCGCCGGCCACTTTATTAGGTACACCTGTCCAACTGCTCGTTAACGCAAATTTCTAATCAGCCAATCACATGGCAGCATCAGAATGAGGAAGAAAGGTGATTTAAGTGATTTTGAGCGTAGCATGGTAGATGAGAGGCAGTTCTGTGAGCGCAAATGCCTTGTTGATGCCAGAGGTCAGAGGAGAATGGCCAGACTGATTCCAGCTCATAGTAAGGCAACAGATAACCACTTGTTACAACCGAGGTATGCAGAAGGGCATCTCTGAACTCACAACACGTCGAACCTTGAGGCGGATGGACTACAGCAGCTGAAGACCACACCGGGTGCCACTTCTGTCAGCTAAGAACAGAAAAGTGAGGCTATAATTCACACAGGCTCACCAAAATTGCTGTGTACCCATCTTCTGATGGCTACTTCCAGCAGGATAACGCCCCATGTCATAAAGCGCGAATCATCTCAGACTGGTTTCTTGAACATGACAATGAGTTCACTGTACTCAAATGGCCTCCACAGTCACCAGATCTTAACCCAATAGAGCACCTTTGGGATGTGGTGGAACGAGAGATTTGCATCATGGATGTGCAGCCGACAAATCTGCAGCAACTGTGTGATGCTATCATGTCAATAAGGAGCAAAATCTCTGAGGAATATTTCCAGTATCTTGTTGAGTCTATGCCGCGAAGAATTAAGGCAGTTCTGTCGGCAAAAGGGGGTCCAACCCGGTACTAGTAAGGTGTACCTAATAAAGTAGCCGATGAGTGTATGTTAACAATAGTTTGAAACATCTGTTTATATTTCCCAAAGGAACTAACCACAGAGTTAAGGGATCAGAAAATTATCAATCTGTAAACATTTTTTAGATTTTAAATGAGGGAAATACACAGGCGTTATGGATATCACCAAAAAAAGTCTGCGAGTTTACAGTATACAACATACTTTGTAGAAATTCTGTGAATTAAACTGCACAACCCAAAAGGATGCTAATCAAAAGGATAAGGCTCACTATAGAACAAACATGATTGATTTTATTTTATTTTGCATTCATGAGGGAAAAGCTTGGTTATGGATGTGACGTCTCCATTATGGATGTGACAGATGTGAAATTGCCACTTGTTTGATTTGGTAAATCAAATATAATTGTTTGAAAACATTGACAGAGACATTTTTGAGTATTTTTACAGTACTGTAAAATACAAGCCTACACAAAAAAACGTCGCTATTTTGGTCAAAACTATTTTTTTCAGGGCAAGGTTGACATTTGTATGTAATTGCTCTTGAGATTAAAAAAAAGTTGGACTTTCAGATTCATTTCTAAAAGTTAGTGCTTTTGCAAGGTGAAATAGACATCAGACCTCATGTGTGAATGGCAGAGCGTCCCATAGTGAAAGATGCTGGAATAATATAGCAGCCTCATATTGTTCTTTCAAGCGCAGACCAGGCATCTCGGGGAGGATTTCTTCTGAAGAGCAACACAGAAATCAACACGCTCAGTTCATGGGCTGTTCCACCGAATAGGTGCCATTTCTGTCCCCAGGACTATAAATATTCAAGAAAATGAACTCAAACATACGTTTTTTTTAAGCAAAGTGTCCTTTATACTGTTCAAACTACAAATTTAAAAGTTCAGTGAAATTAAAATAATGTTTTTTAGATGTTAGTATCAGTATGTAAGTCTTCAAGGATATCTATAAGCTAGCGTGCTACAAAACAGTCACAAAATGATCATTTTGAAGACATAAAACTGATATAAACATGTAAAGCTTGCAGTTTGTCACTTCCGCCTAAATGGATCAATGATTTTATTCACGTCACCTCATACTTCAGTTTCTGATCAAATCTTCTGACCAATCAAATGCTCTCTAGTATCTGACATGCCCCGCCCCCCTTTAAGACACTTCTCATTTGGTTTTCTTTTGATGCGCTTGAGCTCAACCACTCTCACTGGCAGAGCTGTGATAAAAACAAAGCCCTTTTAAAAAGGGGAGGAGCTACTCTATGTCCCGCCCTCTCTTTGTTTTTCAGTTAAGATTATGTCAATCATCGGATAAAAATGCACATTTCAAAGCCCTTCACAGGACATTTAATCGACAACATTTAAAAAATGTATAAAAACTACCTAAAACACTGAAAAATAGCATGTTTTGCCTGTCTCCAGTCTCTAACACGGCATTTCACTGTAAAATATAATCATTAAAATCTTACATTTTTTATTTTCTTTTGCAATCTTGTGTAACTCCATATCTCGTATTCGCCTCAAATACATTTATATGAAGGAGCATGATCAGTCAGGTGGGTCAGTCAATTATCACGTGTGTGTATATAAGTAGCGGTCATGGCACTGTTTCAGTTGACTTTTGTTCCGGCATCCCTCCACCTCCCCATCTCCTCCTCTGTTTTTTCAAAATGTTAGAAAAATAAATAAATAAATAAAAGGGGGGGGGGGGGAGATGGGGTGGGGCTCATACTTGGAGCTCGAGTCAAGCCTTCAGCCTCCTTCGGGCCCCCGCTTCAGGACGGCAATGCCAAAATTGTTTACCATGTTGACACAATTGATTGAGCAGGTGAACTCAAAAATATATATATTTCCTTAGATGAAAAACACATTTTAGTCGTGTCCCCCATTTTTCGCTCAGTCCTGTTACCCAGAAATCAACACGCTCAGTGCATGTAGAGTATTAAAGGGGTTTTCATTCATTCATTTTCCTTCCGCTTAGGCTCTATTTCAGGGATCGCTACAGCGGAATGAACCGCCAACTATTCGGGCATATGTTTTACACAGCGGATGCCCTTACAGCCACAACCCAGTACTGGGAAACACCCATACACTCTCACATTCACACTCATACACTACGACCAATTTAGCTTATTCAATTCACCTACTGTATAGCGCATGTCTTTGGACTGTGGGGGAAACTGGAGCACCCGGAGGAAACCCACACCAACACGGGGAGAAAAACTCCACACAGAAATGCCAACTGGCCTAGCCGAGACTCAAACCAGCAACCTTCTTGCTGTGAGGCGACACATTTAATCTTTCATTGCCCTTGTAATCTGTCATTGAAATCTGAAAATGCACTTCCTGTTTGTTTTTAGTTAAATTGTCAGATTCCGTCTGTCTGAGGTATTGGGCGTGGCTAACATACTTAACCACGCCCCTACAGCTGTCAGTTTTGACAACAAACAGAAATGGTGAGGAGGAGGTGTCTGTTAGGTTGTAACTCTCCCCAAACCCTTTCCAGATCTTTCTGAAGGAAATGCCTACTTTACTACGCCCAATCAGCTCGCAGTACACTCAAAAAAGAGTTTTTTTTTAAGGGACAACTTAATTGTTTTATGTTCAATCCACTTAAATTTGTGAAAACTAATAAGCTAACTTAATTCCTTCAAGTTCTCCCAACATAAATTGATTGTGTGGAACCCAGCATTTTTTACAGTGTAGGAAAAAACAAGCCACGCCCACTGTTATCTCATTTAATGTTTCGTTTCTCTAAGAACTCCGTCACAATACGAAAAAAAAACAAAAAAACAGTCGCAGCTTCCGGTCCATGTGGACTCAAGATGTGGAAAAAAACTCAGATTAGATTCGACTGAAAGGAAATTCATATACATATGATAGTGGACTTTAGGAGAAACCCCCCTGCACTCCCCCCAATCACCATCATGAACAGCAATGTGGCTGCAGTAGAGTCATTCAGGTTCCTGGGCACCACCATCTCTCAGGATCTAAAGTGGGACATTCACATAGACTCTATTGTGAAGAAAGCACAGCAGAGACTGTACTTCCGTCGTCAGCTGAGGAAGTTCAACCTGCTCCAGGAGCTGCTCGTACAGTTCTACTCAGCTGTCATCCAATCCATCCTCTGCACTTCAATCACCGTCTGGTTCGGCTCAGCTGCCAAAACAGACCTCCGCAGACTACAGCGAATAGTCCGGACAGCTAAACGAATTACTGGCACTACCCTTCCTACACTTTAAGAACTGTACTCTTCCAGAGTGAGTAAAAGGGCTTACAAAATCACTCTGGACCCCTCTCACCCAGCGCACTTCCTGTTTGAACTGTTACCGTCTGGTCGGTGCTACAGAGCACCAAGCACAAAAACAGCCAGACACAGGAAAAGTTTCTCCTCAGGCCATCTACCTCATGAACAGTTAAATATTCCCCTACTGTGCAATAAATGTGCATTAAACTTTCTCATACGCACTCGTACACAGCACCTTATAACAATTTACAGTGCAATACTCTCTCTACACAGTTGTACACAGCACCTTATAACTTGTATATTTATAACAAATCTGTACATACAATTCAACATCCAGAGCTTTTGACTGATTGCATCTCTGTTTAATGTTTGTCGTCTTTTTTCATATTTATTTTCGTGTTGTCACTTGTCACTTTATGTACACCGGAAGCTTCTGTAGCCAAAACAAATTCCTTGTGTGTGTGTGTGTGTGTGTGTGTGTGTGTGTGTAAGCACACTTGGCAATAAAACAGATTCTGATTCTGATATTTAAGATGCCTCGATGGAGAGTCATTTTCATTTTTTTGCGTGAACTAACGCTTTTGCAGAGCAAGAGAAAAGGAGGAGATCACCAACTGTTGAAATTGCTGAGGAGATCTCGGAGAAGATGGTACTTTGGTGTATAATCTCCTGCTTCTGACAGAGGAGCATCATAATCTAAAAGAAACAAGCACAGGAAGAAAGGATTTGTGTTAATACATATGATGAAACAGTGTTGTGCTGCTTTTTCAATATATATATATATATATATATATTCATTCATTCATTTTCCTTTCGGCTTAGTCCCTTTATTAATCTGGGGTCGCCACAGCGGAATGAACCGCCAACTTATCCAGCAAATGTTACGCAGCGGACGCCCTTCCAGCTGCAACCCATCTCTGGGAAAAAATTAATGAAAATGAATATATCATTCATTCATTCATTCATTTTCATTTCGGCTTAGTCCCTTTATTAATCTGGGGTCGCCACAGCGGAATAAACCGCCAACTTATCCAGCATATGTTTTACACAGCGGATGCCCTTCCAGCTGCAACCCATCTCTGGGAAACATCCATACACACCCATTCACACTCATGCACTACGGACAATTTAGCTTACCCAATTCACCTATACCGCATGTCTTTGGACTTGTGGGGGAAACCGGAGCACCCGGATGAAACACTTCATTAATAAATATTCAATTAAAAAATCTAAATTAAATAATACATGAATTAGATAAGATTTTTAATGTTAATATATGATAAAAATTCTAAGGTTTTTCCTGGTGACACCTGGATGAGCCTGGCTGTGGATGAGTCTGGGTGAATATCTCCTTGAGTGAGGAGAGGATTTTTCATGAAAACATTTCTTTAAAAATTGGAAAGTTCTTTTGTTGGACATTTTCTACATCTTCCAAAGAAGTTCTAAAGGAAATGCTGGTTCTTTAGGTTTGATAGCACCACACACTGGTTATTTTGAGAACTACAACATCAGTTTAAACCTAAAATTACGTTGACATAATACATAGAGAAGAGCTTCAATGTTGTTTGGTTCTCAGCAGCATCAGAAGTTATCTTTTTATGAAGAGACAATATTTGTTCTCCTCTAATTTATTTCCAGAGGCATTTATTTCACTTTTTTAAAATCAAGGCCCATTGAGCAGTGTTGCCAGATTGGGTCGTTTTGATGTGATCATTCATTCATTCATTCATTCATTTTCATTTCGGCTTAGTCCCTTTATTAATCTGGGGTCGCCACAGCGGAATGAACCGCCAACTTATCCAGCATATGTTTTACACAGCGGATGCCCTTCCAGCTGCAACCCATCTCTGGGAAACATCCATACACACCCATTCACACTCGTGCACTACGGACAATTTAGCTTACCCAATTCACCTATACCCCATGTCTTTGGACTTGTGGGGGAAACCGGAGCACCCGGAGGAAACCCTCGCCAACACAGGGAGAACATGCAAACTCCACACAGAAATGCCAACTGACCCAGCCGAGGCTCGAACCAGCGATCAGCGACCTTCTTGCTGTGAGGCGAACTGCGCCACTGTGAGGCCTGATGTGATCATGTATGTTGTTATTTTGCTATTGTGGTTCTGAAGCTGTTTGGTGTTGGTCGCCAGCAGTGTTTGTATATGGGGCAGTTAGTAGCCTAACGTCTAAATTCTGATTAAAATAAATAGAACTTAAATTAAATTATTAATCAAATATTTTGGACGCTTTTTTTGGGGGGGGGGGGGGGAGCTTTTGGGATTGAAACATTCAAATGTATCTGGCAACAGTGACACTGGGGTGGAAAATATCTCTGAGGCAAGGGGTTTCATTAAAAGCGTTGCAACAAATGTCTTAACTGTCACCCTTACCTAAAAAAAGGGACTTTAACTTTCACTGTAGTTTCTGACACAACATATGGCAATCGTGTTGGCATATAAAATGTTCTATTAAAGGGGTGGCACACAGCTCACTCCTGCTCTCTAAAATTAAATCTGACAAGTGTCACATATATTCGGAATAAGCATGTGTAAGTAATATGAAATGTTCACATATCTTTAGCGAGTTCGTTATTTGATATGTATAACGCACGGAAAGCAGCCGCATAGAGAGACACACATAAAGAGACATGCATAGAGAGACACTGAGAAGATTGCTGCTGAAGATTGAGGCTGTTTACAGGGGTTTGACTGATAAATATGAATCTGTAGCTAAATTGTTAGGTGCCAAACAGCATTTCCCGTTGTCATCCTTGTTTACGTCCTCGCTACAACATACCGTTAACGCTAGAAACTGTTCATGTAATAGATCAATTTTAACAAATAAAAACACTTACAGGTTGTGGCTCACAATCCACAGCTTCGTCATTTGGAGGAGTTTTTAGCCGAATCCAGCACTGAACTGGGAGAGATTCTGGAAGTTCTCAATTGTCAAATGCTAGAGCTATATCTTTATTATAATTCTCTGGAACATAATTAAAATTAAACTATAAGCACTTCTCTCTTTGTGTCGTGTCCTTTGGAAGCCCAAATACAGAAACAGAACAAGCTCTGTGGAAATAGCAGCGTTTGGATGGCATTTTAGCTTTCTCTGCGATAACATTACAGCGCCTCTGGCCACGCCCAGTTGCTGCGCAGGGTGTGTGTGCGTGGTGAAGGCGCATAACCTGAAGCGTTTATGATCTCACTAGCCCGGATGTATTTGTATGTAGTCCCCAAATTTGTTCGCTGTAGGCTTTGCTAAGCTAACTTTGTAAAAGCTAATGTCTCCCTTTGCATTGAACTTTGAGCATATTACATTCAGAGATGTTGTTTATGTTCACACAGCTACATTACACATCAACTAAAGCTTAAAATATAATATCGTAGTGGACCCCCCCTTTGAACACACTGTTTAAAATGGAATGCAAATGATAATCTTACAAATTAAAATAAAAAAATAATTACAGGAACTAATATTACAGGGGGCTGCACTGTGGCGCAGTGGGTAGCACAATCGCCTCACAGCAAGAGTCCTGGCTGGGTCAGTTGGCATTTCTGTGTGGAGTTTGCATGTTCTCCTCGTGTTCGCGTGGGTTTCCTCCGGGTGCTCCGGTTTCCCCCACAAGTCCAAAGACATGCGGTATAGGTGAATTGGGTAAGCTAAATTGTCTGTAGTGTATGTGTGTGAATGGGTGTGTATGGATGTTTCCCAGTGATGGGTTGCAGCTGGAAGGGCATCCGCTGCGTAAAACATATGCTGGATAAGTTGGCGGTTCATTCCGCTGTGGCGACCCCAGATTAATAAAGGGATTAGGCCAAAAAGAAAATGAATGAATGAATGATATTACAGGCTGCCATATTAAAACTAAATATATTAAAAATATTAATTAATTAATATAAAAGTATTAATTAATGTGTTTGATTCATCACAAAATTTTTTAATGAAATTTGATGCATCATGCACAGATTTTAATGTGATGACATTCTTCATTTGTTTTCACATTAACAGTGACACTTTATATGATGAATATTATTTCTGAAACTTGTAACTGTGGCATTAAGTGTAATACGACAATAACACAACAAACCATAGCTGGTGACCAGAGCTTTGTAAGACGGATTGGCCAACGCTCCATTCATGAAGCCAAAGTTTGTCCCTCCATAGAACATGTAAAGGTTGATGGACATTCCTCGCCTCAGCATCTCTCGGACCACAGAAACCAAGTCTGAAATGTTACATGTTACATTCAGGTTTTTTTTTAAATCATTGCAGTTTGTTTCAGTTCACAAAAGACTCTGAATATTAAAATTATAAATACAGTTGGTGACAAAAAAGATTAGCCCTCCTGTGACTGTGATGTTTAACAGAGCAAGAATTTGTTTTCCTAGCATTTCCTTCACTGAAAAAAAGATTCATTGGATTTACTACATTTTTTAAGGAAAGTGGTTGCAAACTATTTATATTGACTGAATTTAAACAAACAAATTAAGTTGAACATTACTAAATTGAGCCGCATGGTGGCACAGTGGGTAGCACAATCGCCTCATAGCAAGAAGGTCGCTGGTTCAAGCCTCGGCTGGGTCAGTTGGCATTTCTGTGTGGAGTTTGCATGTTCTCCCCGTGTTGGCGTGGGTTTTTTTCCAGGTGCTCCGGTTTCCCCCACCAGTCCAAAAACATGCGCTATAGGTGAATTGGGTAAGCTAAATTGTCCGTAGTGTATGTGTGTGAATGAGTGTGTGTGGATGTTTCCCAGTGATGGGTTGCAGCTGGAAGGGCATCCGCTGTGTAAAACATATGCTGGATAAGTTGGCGATTCATTCCGCTGTGGCGACCCCAGATTAATAAAGGGATTAAGCCAAAAAGAAAATGAATGAATGAATTACTAAATTGAATGTGTTTGTTTAGATTCAGCTCATGTAAATTGTTTGCAAACACTTAAAGTAAATCCAATGAACAATTTTTTTAAGTGTGTGTGTGTGTGTCTGTGTGTGTGTGTGTGTGTGTGTGTGTGTGTGTATATATATATATATTCTGAAGAATTATTCATTCATTCATTTTCATTTCGTCGGAAACATAGACACACTCCTATTCACACAGATACACTTCGGACATTTTAGCTTACCCAATTCACCTATAGCGCATGTCTTTGGACTGTGGGGGAAACCGGAGCACCCGGAGGAAACCCACGCAAACACTGGGAGAACATGCAAACTCCACACAGCAACGCCAACTGACCCAGCCGAGGCTCGAACCAGCGACCTTCTTGCTGTGAGACGAACATGCTACCCACTGCACTTATTTGTATCTTTTTGTATTATTTGTGTATTTTTATTTGTATCTAAAATGTATCTTATTTTTATGTAAAAATGTAAAAAAAAAAAAAGAGTTGCAGCTGGAAGGGCATCCGCTGCGTAAAATATATGTTGGATAAGTTGCCGGTTCATTCCGCTGTGGCGACCCCAGATTAATAAAGAGACTAAGCCGAAATGAAAACGAATGAATATTCTGTTAAACAGCACTTGAGAAATAACTGAAAAGAATAAAAATTTCACAGAAGGTCTTCAACTGTATGTCTAAAATTAATTAATAATATTAAATAATACTTAAATAATTAATAAATTATTAAACAAATAAATAATTATTTTAAAACTTACATTTAAATGTCAAATAATTAAATAATTAATAAAATTTAACAAAAACAATTTGTGTACTTTTTAAATTAATCACATACTTAAATACATGAAAATAATTTGTATTATTTATTTGTTAAATATCTTATTTAAAAAAACAACAACAACATAATGTCTTACCCTCTGCAGCAAAACTATGATGTAAACCACCCCATCCATCACAGCGGCCGGTCCAGAGCTCCATCACCAGCACAGGACTGTTTGGCTTCAGGCACATTTAAAATTTAAAGTCACTTCAAACCTCTTACACTTCTTTAAGAAGTATACTTCTTTACACAAAACAGACACTAAATGACCCACCTGCTCTGCCTCCAGATATTTGATATCATCATGTTTAATTTTCTGTAGATTAAGAGTTCTTAAAGCTGTAAAGAGATGAAGTTGATCATATGTGACACTAAAGACATTAAAGAAACATTCACCCAAAAATAAAAATGCCATTGTCATTTACTTACTCTTCACTTGTTCCAAACCGGTTTTATTCTTCATTCATTCATTCATTCATTCATTTTCATTTCGGCTTAGTCCCTTTATTAATCTGGGGTCGCCACAGCGGAATAAACCGCCAACTTATCCAGCACATGTTTTCCAGCTGCAACCAATCACTGGGAAACATCCATACACACTCATTCACACACATACACTATGGACAATTTTAGCTTACCCAATTCACCTATACCGCATGTCTTTGGACTTGTGGGGGAAACCGGAGCAACCGGAGAAAACCCACGCCAACACGGGGTGAACATGCAAACTCCACACAGAAACGCCAACTGACCCAGCCGAGGCTCGAACCAGTAACCTTCTTGCTGTGAGGCGAACGTGCTAAACACTGCGCCACCGTGAGGCCTGGTTTTATTCTTCTGTTAGATGTATTTTTGGAAATATCCTTCTTTAAAATATCTTCTTTTTTGATCAACAGAAGAAAGAAACTCACAAAAGTTTGGAACCACTTGAGGGAGAGTAACGCCCAGTTCACACGGGGCATCAGCATCGACGCTTCCTATTCACTTTGAATGGGTGACGTCAAGTGTTGCCAAACTGAATTGATCCGTCGACTACGCTTCATCTGTGTTGTTCGCTGCATAAGTTGGGAATTTCTCAACTTTTCAAGCACCAACTGAAAAATCAGCCAATCAGATCACTTTATGAAAATACCCTAGCTCAGACAGTATCCGATGGCGGTCTAATTTCATTGGCTGATGCTGCTATAGTGATCGCTTAAGCCCCAACTTCAGACACGCCCTCGGTCAAGCGTTGATGCTCGTGTACCATGTGAATAGTAAATAGTGAGTACATTTTTTGGGGGGTGAACTATATCCATTATTACAAAAGATTTCAAATAAATGCTGTTCATTTAAACTTCCTATTTGTCAAAGAATAGTGGAAATAATATATCAGCAAAAATCTTAAGCAGTGCAACACTGATAATAATAATAAGAAATGTTTCTTGAGCAGCAAATCAGCAGATTAGAAAGATATCTTAATGAATTCCCCTTTGAATCGCATTTACGCTTCCATTCCTGTGTTTTATTTGTACCTCCTTTGACTCCACCATGTTTGAGACCTTCATGATCGTCTGATGTTAGAAGAGCTTCACTGATTCCTCTTTCCCAAAGAGCCTGATAGAAAGAACAGACAACTTTAATAAGCATCAAGATAAACTATGGTGTCTGAATGTGAAACGTTTACTCGTACCTCTTTGATAACTGACATGTAGTTTCCATCTCTTGCGTGTGATCCATATTTGTTCTCCACTTGGACAGCAATGATGGGTCCACCTTTCTTAAACTGAAAACATATACATTTGTTACTTTTCCTTCAGTTTAGTCCCTTATTTATCAGGGGTCGCCACAGCGGAATGAACCGCCAACTATTTCAGCATATGTTTTACGCAGCGGATGCCCTTCCAGCCGAAACACCCACACATCCTCGCATTCACACACTACAGACTCGAACCAACGACCTTCTTGCTGTGAGGCGACAGTGCTAACCACTGAGCCGCCGTGCCGCCCAAAACATATACAATCACAGATAAAACAGACGAAGAACAGAATTTGGTCATTGTGTTATATATTTATTTTTCTATGAAACTGTGGTTGGATACTTTTGTGTTTGTACTCACCCCGTTGTGCTAAAATTTTTAAATATTAATAGAAATGTGGGCATCACGGTGGCGCAGTGGGTAGCACGTTCGCCTCACAGCAAGAAGGCTGCTGGTTCGAGCCCCAGCTGGGTCAGTTGGCATTTCTGTGTGGAGTTTGCATGTTCTCCCAGGTTTCCTCCGGGTGCTCCGGTTTCCCCCACAAGTCCAAAGACATGCGGTATAGGTGAATTGAATAAGCTAAATTGGCCATAATGTATGTGTGTGAATGCAAGAGTATATGGGTGTTTCCCAGTGTTGGGTTGTGGCTGGAAGGGCATTCGCTGCGTAAAACATATGCTGGATAAGTTGGCGGTTCATTCCGCTGTGGCGACCCCTGATTAATAAAAGGACTAAGCTGAAAAGAAAATGAATGAAAGGCAAACATACTTATTTTTACAGCCTTCTTTGCTTGTGATTATCAAAAGTGGTAAGAATTCTGAGCACTATATAATAAAGACTTTATTTACATAATGAGATTCACCCTATTTTTGGCTTTATTTGAATGAAAGTTAAGATTTTTGCGAATTTTATGAAGGATAAAAACACATAACTATTTATTTTCACAGCCCTCTTTTCTGATAATTACCAGAGGTGCCAATAATTTTGACCAATGTTCATTTTCATAATGAAATCATTTATTTTTTAATGAAAGTTTAGATTTCTGTGATTTTTTAGAAATTAAAGCTAGAAATGAGTTACTATACAACATTTCTTTTCAGCGTTCTTTGCTCATAATTAATAATTATTCATTCATTCATTTTCTTTTCGGCTTAGTCCCTTTATTAACCGCCAACTCATCCAGCATATGTTTTACGCAGGGCATGCCCTTCCATCTGTAACCCATCACTGGGAAACATCCATACACACCCATTCACACACATACACTACGGACAATTTAGCTTACCCAATTCACCTATACCGCATGTCTTTGAACTTGTGGGGGAAACCGGAGCACCCGGAGGAAACCCACGCCAACACGGGGAGAACATGCAAACTCCACACAGAAATGCCAACTGACCCAGCCGGGGCTCGAACCAGCGACCTTCTTGCTATGAGGCGATTGTGCTACTCACTGCGCCACCATGCTGCCCCTAATTAATAATTAATGTAAATAAAAAGATTTCCTCCACATTTTATTTGAAAGATATTTATTTCTTAAAGATTTTTATGAACTTTTCTCATGAAGGATAAAAAGAAGAAACAATACTTTATTTTCACTGCTTTTGGTCTATAACTTTGACCGATGTGTATTGGATAAAACCATTTATTTCATAATGACATTTCTACCACATTTGCAGTTCTTGTATTTCAATGAATGTTTGGATTTTTGTAAATATGTTTGAAGGAAACATAAAAAGGCAAAACTCCCAATTTATTTTCAGTCTTTTTTACACATGATTACTGCGGGTGCCAATAATTTTGACCAATCTGTACTAGAGAAAAACATTTATGTCATAACGAGACTTCCTCATTATTTCAATGAAAGTTTAGATGTTTGTGAATTTTTTTGAATGAGAGCTAAACAACCATACACAATACACACATAATATTAAAGCTGCATTTGCTTGTAATTACCAAGGGGACCAATAATTTTGCCCACAACTGTAGGACAAAATCAGAGATTACAAAGTATATTTTTGAGTACTTTGTGTGTTTTCAGAATAAATCCTACCTGTAAAGGCACCACTTTGGGAATGAGCTTGTCAAAGTACACGTTCACAGCTGCTACGAATCCTGGGTAAGTGGTTCTCAGCATCATCTCTCGGTCCCGCAAAAGCCAGCTATAGAAGGAAGTGGTTTGTTTTGGGGTTAGCAAAACATTGAACAAATGTATGTTTAATATGAAGACACAAGGCTCATTCGAGATATGTGCTCAGGGCTACATTTTTGAGAACCAAGAAATATGTACCCTGGACTATGTCTTCTTGCATTTTTTGTTTTCACAAATCTGCTAGAGGGTGCTGTGTACATTTTTGACCATTTAAAATGCGTTAAGGCTGATTTATACTACTGCAATAAGTGCACGCGTATGCTCCGGCGCAGCCTTTACGCGGTCACATAGCCCTCGCACCTCTCAAAAAATCTAACTACACGTCGCAACGATGCGTAGCACAAAGATCTGTGATTGGTGGGCTTGGTCTCGCTGACAAGCGTGGGCGGTGCTGAGAGTGGTGCTCACCCAATTCACCTATAGCGCATGTCTTTGGACTGTGGGGGAAACCAGAGCACCCGGAGGAAACCCACACGAACACGGGGAGAACCTGCAAACTCCACTCAGAAATGCCAACTGACCCAGCCGAGGCTCGAACCAGCGACCTTCTTGCTGTGAAGCGATCATGCTACCTACTGCACCACCGTGACGCCTCCATGTTTATCATTCTATTTAATTAAACACAAATAAATCTAAACATATTTGTTTGTTTTCTGTTTCTTTTTTTATTCATTTTTAAAAGTAAAGCAAGTGAAACAAATAACAGAGTAGAGGGAAGAAGCAGTGAAAATGAAACTACTGAGATGTTTACCTGTGGGTTTTTGCAGGCGGAAGCGGGACAAAACATGAATACTGCAAAAAAATATATATTTTTGCGGGTACGGGACTGAATGTTATGGGAGCTGGACTAAAAAATCGATCCCGTACAGGTCTCTGATCAGCGGTACTGCCCAGTAGCGTTCCTTTTACACACTAAATGCAGCAAACACATATTTCTCAGTTCTCAAAAATGTAACCCTGGGCACATATTCCCAATGAGCCTGTATTGCAATATTTATCTGTATCTTAACCCCCGACTACCCCAAAAAACACACTTTAGGTTCTGTGTTTTTCACGTTAAACTAAGAGCAGTTCTTTAATTCCCCTCATATGACATGCATTAGCAAAAAAGTGTGGCGTGTAATTGTGTTTGATCAAATACAGCGCTTGCTTGCTGTTTCACAACTTTAATCTCATTTTCTGTGGATTTTGCTGTAGAGCTGTTGAATTGAGCAGGAGAATCACCTGGGCAGTCCTCCAAGGTCAAGATCTGAGCCGATGTACGGTCCAGGCCGCAAAATCACCCAGAGTCCCACATCTGCCGCCAGCTGAAGGAAAGCTCTGGGAATCACATGAGCAACACTTTGGATGCCTTAAATTATCATACTGAAGTCACACTGAGAATTAGATAATAAAATGTAATGAGTAGCTGGAATTCATAAACCACAGTTAATTATTTAGAAAAATAATCATTTAAATTGTTTTATTAATAAGTAATTTTGAAATAAAAAGAAAAACAATAAAAAAATACTTGAAGGTCGGAATTGGAGAAGCAATTATTTGACAGTTAACTAATTTAAATAAATAAAGAAAACATTACAACAGTTCTGTCTGGTTCTCGAATCTGATTGGCTGATAGCCGTGCAATATTCTGCAATAACAGCACTCATACAGCCTCTTCACTCTTGTGTATTGCTCCGCCCACATAGAGTGACATCAGATCAATCAACTTACTACAGTTTGACAAATATTGCAGCTGATGGACCACATAATGTACTTTTGAGGCTTTTTTGGCAAGAATGTAGTTGTTTAGATTGCAACTGTGCAGTTTATTTATAAGGATAGTGCCTATTTTAAATATTTATCATTTCGGAGATCGGCAGCCTTCAACCTGCCATTGAGCAGAGCAAATACGGTTGTGCCACAAGATGTTGACAGAGACCGCATAATAAGTCCTTTAAGTCCGCATCACTAAGCGTTTTATTTTCGTATTTCAAACTACAGCTGATCAAATCATTATAAAACAGTTAGGTGACTTTCTAAGTCGATCTCTCTCTTTTGTATGTTGTAGTGCTGTATTTATACCATTGTATTCTGCTAGTGTTTGCTTTGCTTTGGCTTTTTCCGGGTTAATTATTGTGATCTCCCAATTGCAACAGAGAAATAAAATCTCTGCAGACTAATGGAATTCCATGCCGTTCAGCTTTATAATCATAAAATCATCACTTTAGACATTACGCTAGAGAATCATTCAAACACTAGCTCTAAAGGGACATTGGTGAAATTATCAATGGTTTCTGCTGTTCTGACGTCAGCTGCAGATGTGAATGAATGGCAGAAGAAAGAAGTTCCTTGCACAAAAGGATTTTTAGACTCTTCGTGTTTGAATTTCCTTTTTATATACACTATTATGTTGTCGAACTGTTGTATAAACACAATATCACACGAGTAGCAGTGGAATATGGCTGTATATCGTCACTGGTGCCACACAACGCACGCCTCCCACCAGTGCCGATATACAGCCATATCACACTGCTACTCATATTGCTAGATATAACATACATAAAAGCACATAAATATTTAGACTTTAAACATTGTCATTTAAACCTAAATAAACAAATAATTGAAACTTAGAACTGTATAAGTACATTATTATTTCTTTATGAGTACACATAATTTTTTTTTTACTTAAAGAACTTAAACATATAAATGCATATATAAATACTTTAATTTTGGAAATAGAAGATAGATAATCATTCATTCATTCATATAGAAGATAGATAATCATTCAGTCCCTTTATTAATCCGGGGTCGCCACAGCGGAATGAACCGCCAACTTATCCAGCATATGTTTTACGCAGCGGATACCCTTCCAGCTGCAACCCATCACTGGGAAACATCCATACACATTCATCCACACACATACACTACAGACAATTCAACTTATCCAATTCACCTATAGCGCATGTCTTTGGACTTGTGGGGGAAACTGGAGCACCCGGAGGAAACCCACGTGAACACGGGGAGAACATTCAAACTCCACACAGAAATGCCAACTGGCCCAGTCGAGGCTCGAACCAGGGACCTTCTTGCTGTGAGGCGATTGTGCTACCCACTGCGCCACCGCGTCACCCATAGATAATCATATTTTACAAATATAACACATTTTAATAAAGTGAAAGGTAAACTATTACTTATAAAGTAAATAAATGTATGTGAGTTGGATCTGGAAAAGATTTAGAAATTAATTATTGTTATTCTATTTTTTTTATGTAAATATTAAATACATAAACACTTGAAAGATGGGACTGCAAAGCATAGTTAAGTGATAAGAAGTTAATTATTGTTATTTTATTAACTAAAGCATTTAACATCAATAAATATAAACATACTTGCATACATACAGTTGAAGTCAGAGTTATTCGCCCTCTTGGGATTTTTCTTTTTCAAATATTTCCCAAATGATGTTTAACAGAGCGATGAATTTTTCACAGTATTTCCTATAATATTTTTTCTTCTGGAGAAAGTCTGATTTGTTTGATTTCGGCTAGAATAAAAGCAGTTTTTAATTTTTTTTAAACCATTTTAAGGTCAATATTATTAGCCCCCTTAAGCAATATTTATTTCGATTGTCTACAGAACATTGTATTAATAATTAACCTAGCAAAGCATTTAAATGTCACTTTAAGCTGAATACTAAAATATTGAAAAATATCTAGTAAAATATTATGTACTGTCATCATGGCAAAGGTAAAAAAAACATCAGTTATTAGAAATGAGTTATTAAAACTATTATGTTTAGAAATGTGTTGAAAAAATATTCTTTCCATTAAACAGAAATTGGGAAAAAAATATACAGGAGGGCTAATAATTCAGGAGAATTATCTGACAACTGTACATACTTGTTGTAATTACAATGAAATTAATAACAATTATTTATCATTAAAGCATTTAACAGAGCTTTCTTTAAGGTCACTTCATCTTTCAGAAATGAAACATTTTCATTTGAAGAATAATCCTGATCTTAAAAGGTCTTTAAATTTAGCAGTGATGCTGTGCTCTGTGTTGTTATGGAGGAGCTTGGATCTGCTTTAATGATGTATTCCCAGTGGTGGCAGAGAAAATATAATGATGGAGACCAGGATGAAACAAGAGCAAAGTCCCTCCTGACAATCACAGACTCACAGTAATATCAGAGGGGGAGATGTTTGTCTGACAAACGGAAAGGAATTGAGGAATTAAAGACAAAGACAATTTACTCATCATTTATTCTTCCTCAAGAGGTTCCAAATTTTGATGAGTTTGGGTGATATGGGTGTTTCACAGTACTGGGTTGGAGCTGGAAGGGCATCCGCTGTGTAAAACATATGTTGGATAAGTTGGCAGTTCATTCCGCTGTGGCAACCCCTGATGAATAAAGGGACTAAGCCAAAAGAAAATGAATGAATGAATTAATAAATAAATGAATGAATGAATGAAAAAGAAAACAAAATTCACATAGGAGGGCTAATAATTTTGACCTCAACTGTATGTCTATATAATAAATCATTGCGGGGTGGGATGTCTGCTATATGGGGTCTCAATTATGAAAAGGAAGATGAAGTGGATTCTTACTCTAGATCTAGACCTCCTTGGAAGTGTAATTCTCCTTTCTGCGGCTGATGGAGAGACCAGGGAACGTCACTGTAAGATAAACACAGTCTTAAACACTAAACACTTCTCAGTATCACAGACCGGCTGCGCATTCAGACCTACACGGTGACAGTGTTGAGACCACAGGCTTTCATTTTCACCATCCGATCCCTCCAGTAGGCTCTGGGCAACCGGAAGTAGTGCAAAGAGCCTCCCAGAATACGAAATGGCTTTCCTCCAAGAGTGAACTGAGAAGAGTTGGCCATCAGACCCATCGATCGGCTTATAATTATCTTCCCCGTCGGACCTCTGGATGCACAACAAGAGAAAACACAGTGAGACTATAAAACTAAAGGAATCAGCAAGAAATTAAATGATGAAATCAGTTGGCATGAATGAATGTGTGTAAATAATTGAAAGTATTAGCAGAATTAATTGTTTTAAAGTGAGTTATTTCCATTTTAATAATTAACGCATTTCATAAATAAGTAAATGATAGTTTACAGTTGTTTAAAAAAAATTTGCAATTAGTAATTTGCATTTTAATTATTAGAACATATAAAATAATAATAATAATAATAATAATAATAATAATAATAATAATAATAATATTCATTCATTCATTCATTCATTTTCATTTCGGCTTAGTCCCTTTATTAATCCGGGGTCGCCACAGCGGAATGAACCGCCAACTTATCCAGCATATGTTTTACGCAGCGGATGCCCTTCCAGCTGCAACCCATCTCTGGGAAACATCCATACACACTCATTAACACTCATACACTATTGACAATTTAGTCTACCCAATTCACCTGTACCGCATGTCTTTGGACTTGTGGGGGAAACCGGAGCACCAGGAGGAAACCTACGCCAACACAGGGAGAACATGCAAACTCCACAAAGAAACGCCTACTGACCCAGCCGAGGCTCGAACCAGCGACCTTCTTGCTGTGAGGCGAACGTGCTACCCACTGCGCCACTGTGAGGCCCGGTTTCCCCCACAAGTCCAAAGACATGCGGTATAGGTGAATTGGGTAGGCTAAATTGTCCGTAGTGTATGTGTGTGTATGGATGTTTCCCAGTGATGGGTTGCAGCTGGAAGGGCATCTGCTGCGTAAAACATATGCTGGATAAGTTGGCGGTTCATTCCGCTGTGGCGACCCCAGATTAATAAAGGGACTAAGCCGAAATGAAAATGAATGAATGAATAACCTCAGTCCTGATCAAAACTACTAAATTGTTTTTAAAATTTTTTTGAAAATGGCAGGATTTTAACTCTTTAATTGCCAAGTTTACAAATGATGTCACTGATTTGGTGAAAAAGACACACAAAATGACATATTTTCAATATAAAAAGTAATTGAGGACTGGATTTTTTTCCCTTTTATCACAGTCTTGGACGTGTGAATGATTAGTAACAACGCTGGCTTTGATGCATTGTTAGATTTTCATTTTTTCTCCCTAATTTACAGTTGGTGTCTGTTTTTGCCCCAATGACTTCCATTATAACCACATTTGGTGGTGCATAAATACACAGTCTTTGGTTTTGTTTACTCCATGTAGTTCTGAGAGACACATCAAGGTAAGTGTGTAAAGGCCATTCTCACAGACAAACATACACACACTTTAATTTGCTGTTATACTCCATATAAAATCCAGAAACTAAACTTTTTTGCACAGGCCTATCTAAAGGGGTTAATGGTGCCAACTGATGATCAACAGTAAAAATGACACATTTGACCTCTTCCCAACAGGGAAAACCACCAACAATCAAGAATGCATGATTATATGCTGTCATGGTTTCCACCAACATAAAATTAAGGAGAAGAAGATGAAAATGAATAAAAAGCAATGCATGAAAGTAATGTTGTTTTACATGTCCAAGACTTTGATATAAGGTCTTTACGATAAAAAAAATCCAGTCTACAATTACTTTTTATATTGAAAATACGTCATTTTGTGTGTTTTTTCACCAAATCAGTGACATCATTTATGAATATGGCAATTTTAAAGATAAAATCCTGTAATTTTCTAAAAACAAATTGTAGTTTTGATCAGGACTGAGGTTTATTAACAGATTTATGCAAAAAATCTGAAAAACATTATTTATCTGATGCATTTTTACAGCAGTTTAACTCTGTGGATGTTTTTATCCCTAACATAACAAAGGGGTAGTAAATTTGCCTAGAGTGTATCGTTGAGGTTTTTTTTTAAAGAAATCAAAGCATTTTCTCAAAATATGTATAAAAATAAGATTTTCCCCCCAAAATCATTCTGCTAGCTGAAACACAGAGAAAGTTATGGCCAAATTAAGACTCAAAATCACCCCAGAGTGGATGAAAACATCCCCAACAGCACATAAGGATTAAAATATATTACTGTGATATTAACATTTTTAATTAAATTATTAACACACACGCAAAATTTGTAAAGAATTATTTTTAAGTTAATTTATATTAACTATAAGATAGATAAATAAATGCTTCAAAATTTAAATATGTGCAACTTAGAAATTATTAACATTTTAATAAAATCAGAAATAGATAGATAGATAGATAGATAGATAGATAGATAGATAGATAGATAGATAGATAGATAGATAGATAGATAGATAGATAGATAGATAGAAATTACTTAAAGCTCAATTTTCCCATTTTAATACACCTTATTTACCATACCATTCATGAACATAATTCAACCCCAGTAAGATGAAAACTGAATTATATCGTCATTTTAGGCAAATACATGCCAAATATTTGCATCTAAATGAAAATAAAATGATTAAATATTAAATACCTTAAAAAAAACTCGAAGAAAATCCAAATGTTGTCTTACCTGAAGTGACGGTAAATGATAAAACACGCGAGACTTAGGAACAGAATAACATATCGCCTCTTATGATTTTGTCTTATAGTAAAAACAGACATGTTTTCTCTAATTTAATCGCTACGAATGCATTCAGATATAACCAAAATAAACAGTCCGCAAGTTTCCGGCGACATATATCCAGCAAGTTACTTGGAAACAAACAGAAAGGGTCGCTTGGGTATATGGGGTGTAGTTTGAGTCAGCCAGCTCGACCGAAAAACTACAAATCCCATTGTGTGTTAACCCGCACCGCGCATGCGCAGCTGCACTGGCCTGATGCTGTTTTGTTGAGAGAGCTTGAGAAAACAGAGTGGAACTTCAAGGCTTCAAGTGAAGAAAGATTTTAGCCTAAATAGGCACATGAGGTACGATATGCTGGATTGACATGCTGACAAGTTTTCTATGGTTATGTGTGTGTTTCAATGGCATGTTATTATTGCTTTTTGTTGCAGTTAGCTAATCAGCTAATGATCTGCTGGCTAATGCTGTTGGTTTTGTTGTTTACTAAAAGATCTGCTCCATCAAACTGCTTCGTGACAGCGCTTTCGTATGAACTAAAACTAAATATGAATCGGATTATAATATCGTGCAGGTTTTTTGGTTGAATCAGGCTTTAGTTCTGATCAGAAACATTTTTGTTCATACTACTGTATATGCAAGTGTGACCCTTGATCTTGGTCATATAGGGCTCTGTTAGGGGATGTTTTCAACATGAATGTCTGCTGTTATCCTTTTATTAAATTATTATTAATAATAATAATACACTTTATTTTAATGTTTTCTTTCAAGTCATGATGAATGCTTTTATCAATGTGTGACTGGGTCATATGATTTAACACCTAAATGATAAATGATATTAAGCTGTGTAGATGAAGCTCTCTCTCTAGTAAGATACTAGTAAGATACAATCTGTTTTTTTTACCTAGTAAATATTAAAGTTGCGTTTTATTGTTTAACTTTGTGAATTCTGGATAAATGAGCTCAAATTTGGGGTAGAATTTCTCTCCCTCTCTCCCTCTCTCTCTCTCTCTCTCTCTCTCTCTCTCCCTCTCTCTCTCTCTC
>CAIGQW010005321.1:1440948-1456045 GCA_903798125.1 Danio choprae | reverse complement strand
CCCTCTCTCTCTCTCTCTCTCTCTCTCTCTCTCTCTCTCTCTCTCTCTCTCTCTCTCTATCTATCTATCTATCTTTTTATTTATTTATTATTTTTCTCTCTTGTTTTTGGCTCTGATCTGTTTCCTTTTTTTCGCCAGGGGTGGGTGAATGGGGTGGGGTATTAATAGAACAGTTCTTGTCGATAAAAATGTGTGCTAGATTATTCAATAAAGTCTGTTCAATAAGAATTTTATATTAATGCACTTCTTTATTTATTTAAATTTAAATTTTTTTATTATTGGAGTTTGCATGTTCTCCCCGTGTTGGCGTGGGTTTCATCCGGGTGATCACACACAAAAAAAACAGAGATTGGGTCAAAAAATATATAAGGAGGGGGGTAATTATATAAGGGATCTGGGCTAATAATTCTGACTTCAACTGTATGTTTTCATACTATGGAAGTCAATGGGTGCCACCAACTGTTCGGTTGCCAACATTACCAGCAAAGACCAGTGAATTTATTCTTCACACATTTGAGCTTCTTCAAGAACCAGTAAGTTTTTATTTAATTTTTTTTTATTCTGATGAAGTTTGTTCTCATGTCAGAAATATGGTTTGTTTGCAAGTGGATGTTTAATTGTGAATGAAATCCAAAAAGAAAAATGCTTGATTTACCGTTTAGAAACATTTTGAAGCATGAGAACGGCAACAGAAATGTCTCAGATTGGGTTAAAATATCTTCCTTTGTGGTCCAAAAACCTAAACCTAAACCCCAGGAAATTTTAGCGGTGTGAAGCAATCAGAGTTGTTTATCTTGCTTCACTGATATTTCAAAGTAAAAAGCCCCTTTAATCTAAACTACCTTTAAGCTAAACCCTTAAATGTGAGTATGATATTTTTATTTACTCCATCATTACTTAAAAGATTGTTCTTGATCATATTTTCAGAATTAAGTAAATTAAAGTTGTCGAGGTGTGTAGCTAAACCTTTAAAAAACATCATTAGTCAACTATAGTTGCTCAATGATTTGGTTTTTCCCCACATCCATTCATTCATTTTCTTTTCGTCTTAGTCCCTTTATTAATCTGGGGTCGCCACAGCGGAATGAACCGCCAACTTATGTTTTACGCATATGTTTTACGCAGCGGATGCCCTTCCAGCTGCATCCACACACACCCATTCACACTCATACACAACGGACAATTTAGCTTACCCAATTCACCTGTATCGCACGTCTTTGGACTTGTGGGGGTAACCGGAGCACCCGGAGGAAACCCACGCAAACACAGGGAGAACATGCAAACTCCACACAGAAACGCCAACTGACCCAGCCGAGGCTCAAACCAGCGACCTTCTTGCTGTGAGGCGATCGTGCTACCCACTGCGCCACCGTGAGACCCTCCCCACATCCATTCCTTTCGAAAATTAACCATGGTTTTATCAGGGGAGAACGGGGACGAAAGTAGCAAATCTATTTTCTTGAAGCCCTGACAACATTTGATTTCCTAGCTATAACAGCACATTCAGCCTACAACCCTTGATGGAGCTGCCAAATATCAGCTGATTTTGGGGCCGTGTCCTGCGGTTGGGTGCGAATTTCTGTTTTTAAGTGCAGAAAGTAAATTATTGTAGTGGTTCTTTTTTCCTTATTACAAGTTGTGTTTCTCTTTTCATGCATCACAGTAATGATCTACAGGTAATCTACAGGTTATTTAGTGCAATAATACATCCTTGAGTTTGAAATGTCTGCTTTTCAGTTTAAAAGTAAATCAGGTTTAAATGGCGAGAGTTCCTGTGGGGACTTGTGGGGGTAACCGGAGCACCCGGAGGAAACCGACGCAAACAGGGGGAGAACGTGCAAACTCCACACGGAAATGCCATTTGACCCAGCATTATAATAATAATAAAGACAAAAAAGTAAACTAAAATATATAACTAATATTAATAAAAACGTCAACAGAGCATAGCATAGCATACCATGTCTATACGTTCAGTCATTTTAAAGATTATCAGGGGAAGAAAAACATATGTTGTAATAATTTATACATATCTCAGACTTTTTTGCTTTTCTGCAGTTTCATAGAAGAAATAACGAGATCAAATCAATACAAAACACTGTTAACATAGGATATGACTTAGCAAATTTTTATTTACGTATATGAAACTTTGCCATTAGAATACAAAGTAATTCAAGACCTTTATTGGATTTGTTTTGGTCATAAAAAAATCTTTCATTGTAATCAAAGACATATTTTGCTAAATCCACCCAGAACCTGTACCACTTGACAATCAACAAGTAAATGACAGAGACTCTCTTTATCTGCCTTTTACAGAAGCCACAAGTTACCGCAAACAATATTAATCAACCATTTGCGTGATGACGTCACGAACGAAAGTTGTGTATTTTGGTTTCAACGACGACGGATATGCGACCTAGTTCGGTAAACGCTCGTGACTAAAACTCGTCAGTTTTTTCCGCTGTAAACATCGGTGAACCAGTTAGTTAATTCGCTTGTCCAACAAGGCGTCATCATATTGTGGTCGTTAAGCTACGATAAACATTGGTGTACCAGCTAGTTAATTAGCGTGTCCAACAAGGCGTCGTCGTATTGTGGTCGTTAAGCTACGAGTTAACATCAGGAAACTCATCTCTGGATGTTTTGAGGTAAGCAAACGCAATACAGGGATACTATATTAGGTTAGCTCCGTTTTAATTGCCTGATGAGAAGTGACAGTCCAATTTACTGTTTTTAAAAATGTATTTCTGTGCTTCCAGAATGCACATTTGAATGACTGTCAGTGAAAAGAGTGTCCACAGCCACTAACTAGCAAACATAAGCACTGGAGCAACACTCCAGCTCACACCTGTCATCAAAATAGCAGCATAAAGACAGTTTTCTCATTTTAATAGCTTAAAATTGTTGCTGGATTCTCACTGTTCATACGACTTCTTGAATAGCCCGTCTCAACGTGTGGCTGGCTGTGGGGAATTCATTGTATCACTTAGTCTGTGACACCATCAACTCCTCTCATTGAATGACGGAGATGTTCGTAAAGACAAATTGAGTTTTATTTCAGATATGTTGACGGTCTGTGGAGTGTGATCAAGCCCGGGTGTTTGCTTCTTCGCAAATTAACCATCTCTGTGAAGGAATGGGTAAAATCCAGGAGCTCAGGATAAGACGTCTCATTTTCTCCTTCTCGAGTGATAATTGGGTGCAAACTTTGATGTTCTCATTAGTGGACTTTGAGGTAGGATATTGTGAAGCGTTCCTGTGTTATTTCCCATCATTGGTTCTAAGATGAATCGCTTTTTTGTTCACCACACTTAGACATTGTAACAACAGTTTAACAGATCCCATTCTGTGTGCTTTTTCCAGTCTGGAAGCAAAAACTGGTTGCATTTCAGAATTTCTTTTGTGTTTTTATACGATAGGTTCTTGTTTTAAATGAGGGGTGGCGCAATGGGTAGCACTGTCACCTCACAGCAAGAAGTTCGCTGGTTTGAACCTCGGCTAGGTCTTAGTCGGCCCTGTGTTCTCGTGGATTTCCTCTGGGTGCTCCGGTTTCCCCCACAAGTCCAAAGACATGCGGTATAGGAGAATTGGGTAAGCTAAATTGTCCGTAGTGTATGTGTGTGAATGAGAGTGATGGGTTGCAGCTGAAAGGGCATCTGCTGCGTAAAACATATGCTGGATAAGTTGGCGGTTCATTCTGCTGTGGCGACCCCAGATTAATAAAGGGACTAAGCCGAAAAGAAAATGAATTAATGTTTTAAATGATAGGAAAATCTTGACTGAAACAACTTATGATAAACCATGTTGTTTGCATAAGCCACTTTAAAATCACTTTAAGATGAGAGATGGGCGACACGGTGGCTCAGTGGTTAGCAATGTCGCCTCACTGCAAGAAGTTCACTGGTTTGATTCCCGGCTGGGTCACTTGGCATTTCTGTGTGGAGTTTGCATGTTCTCCCCGTGTTGGTGTGGTTTCCTCCGGGTGCTCTGGTTTCCCCCATGGTCCAAAGACATGCGGTACAGGTGAATTGAATAAACTAAATTGACTGTAGTGTATGAGTGTGTGTGTGAATGAGTGTGTATGGATGTTTCCCAGTACTGAGTTGCAGCTGGAAGGGCATCCGCTGCGTAAAACGTATGCTGGATAAGTTGGCGGTTCATTCCGCTGTGGCGACCCCTGATGAATAAAGAGACTAAACCGAAGGAAAATGAATGAATGAGAGATGAGGAAACCTGAAATTGTCCAAAGCCGTTCACTGTTTACGATTAAATTTCTAAATTTCATATCTAACTTCAGCAATAAAATTGTACCGTATGCCCAAATATCATTTAAAAATCACATTTCATCCAAATATGCATGTGCGTGTTTCAAAACATCGGGAGCTTCTAACAATTACTTAAAAAAATATCCATAAAGCTGGAATTGCTCTATTGTTGTGACATTTGCAGTAAAAACTTAAAACATAAATTCAAAAGAAAGCATATGTTCACATTATATTGAAACATCTATTTATATTTTCCAAAACTACTAACCACAGAGTTATGGGATCAAGCTGTGAACTTTTTTTAATAGTTTAATTGAGGAAACTAATCATGCGTTATGGATGTGACCAAAAAAGTCTGCGAGTTTACAGTATACAGCATACTTTGTAGAAATTCTGTGAATTAAACTGCACATCCCAAAAGAAACGATGCTCACTATAGAACAAAACAGATTTATTTTATTTTATTTGACATCTATGCATTTATGAAGAAAAAGCTTGGTTATGGACATGACAGCTTTCCATTATGGATGTGACAGATGTGAAATTGCCACTTGTGTGACTTTGGTAAATCAAATAAAATTGTTTGAAAACATTGACAGAGACATTTTTGAGTATTTTTGAAGTACTGTAAAATACAAATACAAAATACCCTAGAAAGGGTTTCGCTATTTTGGTGAACACTTTATTTTTTCATGGCAAGGTTGACATTTGCAGGGAATTGGTCAACAGTTATCTCATATATTTAGAAATTCAGGACTATTTTGTCTTGGTGTTCATTGCACTTTCTACCATTATGGTTTAAATGACGGATATGCAGCCCAGTTTGGTAAATGCTCATGATTAACTAGTTAATTTTAGTTTGTTTTTTTTCTCAGTAAACACAGATGATTAGCCAGCTAGTTAATTAGCTTGTTCAACAAGGCCTCGAATTGCGGTCGTTAAGCTAATATTAAATTAACGTTATGCTTTCTGGAAACTCATCTCTGGATGTTTTCAGGTAAAAATGTCTGATATTTTGTTACTTTGTTTAAATTCCAGACCCAAAATTCTCACATTTTTTGAGTGTTGATATGAGAAATAGTTTTTGTGAATTTGTGGCAACTTTCTGTTGCTCTTTTTATGCATCTAAGATGTTGATTTTAAAACATTATTTTCCTCATTATACATAATTCATTAAAAAACATTTAAGAATCCTCAGTGAACCATATGGGCAACCATGCGAATGTCAACCATGCCATAACAAAAAGTAAGTGTTTAACAAAATATCGAAACCCTTTCTAAGTTTTTTGTGTAGGCTTATTTGACAAAAATACTCAAAAATGTCTCTGTTAATGTTTTCAAACAATTATATTTGATTTACCAAAGTCACACAAGTGCCAATTTCACATCGGTCACATCCATAATGGAGAGACGTCACATCCATAACAGAGCTTTTCCCTCATAAATGCAAAAATGTCAAATAAAATAAAATCAATCACTGTTGTTCTATAGTGAGCCAACTCTTATCCTTTTGATTAGCATCGTTTCTTTTGGGTTGTGCAGTTTAATTCACAGAATTTCTACAAAGTATGTTGTATACTGTAAACTCACCTACTTTTTGGTCACATCAAAAACAAGTTTATTTTCCTCATTTAAAATATGTTTACAGATTGATATTTTTCTGATCCCTTAACTCTGTGGTTAGTTGCTTTGGAAAATATAAACAGATGTTTCAATATAATGTTATTGTATACTTTCTCTGTGAACTAATGTTTTAAGTTTTTACTGCAAATGTCACATCCGTAACGCTGGAATTTCTCATATGTGACAAAAAGCAAAAAAAACACACACAGGCGCAGTCAAGCATGCAATTTAAGCAAGCATTTTTATTGTTTTAATTTAAAATGTGCAAATGCTAAACCAACTTTGGCAGAATAAAATCGTTCAAAATAATTTGGCGGATAGTTTTTTTTCTGTTAGAAGAGGGAACAGTTTTCCCTGTCAACCTGGCGGCACTTCAGGAGTTTGAGAAATGTCTGAATCTTGTGTGCGTCTTTTCTGAAGCAGTAGATCACACTGTAGTCTCGTCTCACTGTCTCGAAAGCATCGACAGAGAGAGTGTTATCCGATACATCTTCAGGAGGACCCAACACCAGACCTCCTTCACCCAGAATCTGAAAGACGGAGATTTTCACATATGATGCAACTTTCTGAATTAAAAAGGCATTTTATCTAAGGGATTGTTCAAACTAAAATTTTGATTTGTTCACCTTGTGCTTGTTCTAGACATCTATGAGATTCTTTTTTTTTTTTTATGTTTAACCCTTGTGTATTGTTCAAATTGACCACCCTTTCGTTTGTGGCTGTTTTTGCTTCATTGACTTCCATTATAATCACATTTATTGATTGCAAAGCCATGACAGCATATCATACATCACATCAAACAAATCATACATTCTCTACTGTTGGTGTTTGTTGGGAAGAGGTAAAATTTGTATCTTTTTACTGTTGATCATAAGTTAGCACCATTAGCCCCTTAGATAGGCCTGTGCAGAAAAGTTTCTGGATTTATATGTAGTTCTATGGAGTAAAACAGCAGATTATAGTGTGTGTGCATGAATACACTTACTGTGTTTACTATGTTCTAAAAGCTGAGGGGCTTATTTTGATTTTCTCAGACATATCAAGGTGAGTGTGCAAAGATCTCTTTCACATTCGTGCACACACACACACACACTTTACTCCATATAACTCCATATAAAAGCCAAATACTAAGCTTTTTTTTGCACTGCAACTGATGATCAACATTAAAAATGACTAATTGTACCTCTTCCCAACAAGGAGATTCACCAGCAATCAAGAATGCATGATAATATGATGTCATGGCTTTGCAAACAAAAAATGTCATTATAATGGAAGTCAATGGGGCAAAAACAGCCACCAACATAACTAAAGGGTGGTCAATTTGCCCAGAGTGTGTTGTTGAGTTTTTGTAAAATTTTAAAACATTTTCCCAAAATGTGTGTCAAAATAAGATTTGTTACCAAAAATCATTCCATTTGCTGAAACACAGAGAAAGTTGTGGCCAAATTAAGCCTCAAAATCACCCCAAAGTGGATGAAAACATCCCCAACAGCACACAAGGGTTAAGAAGATGATTATTATTATTATTTTTAAATATTGGAAACCTGTAGCCATTGACATCCATTGTAGGAAAAACAATGGAAGTCAAAGCTACTGGTTTCCAACATTCTTTTAATAATTTTTTAGCAATTTTTTAGAAAGTAACATTTAGTTTCTGGGTGAACTATCCCTTTAAACGCAACAGTTTTAAACTCTAGGGCAGTTGTAAAATGAGCATATTTCCAAAAAAACAGTGCAGTGTTCCTTTAAGAGTTATTTTCAAAACATTCACCTGTCTAATAAGAACCAGCAGCCCCTCCTCCAGGCTTGATAGTTTGCTAGCTATCCATTGGTTCCTGCTAAGAAGTCCAATTGGGGCACTTTTATAGTTCTCCAAAGACCTTTGCAGATTTACCAGTGGCTCAATCCAGAACTGAACCAGAATCAGGACTGAGTGCAGAAGCCATCTGTCCTGGATGTGGGGGAAAGAGAGAGAGACTTGAGTGTTCCTCTTTGCAGTGATGTTAGTCTGTTACAGTGAATTTCATCAGATGCCATTAGACCAACTCACGGAAATCTGTTGAACTTCGCTTTTAGACAAAGGAACCGGCACCGTTTTGGGAGCACACACAGCCCCTCCAGGAATATACTGATTCATGCCTCCGAATAAGTCGAGCATCTCATCCTGAAAAATATTTAGAAATCGTTAAGTGAAGTGTATCGGTTGATACTTTGTTATAAACGTGCACTTGTGAGACTGAATGCAAACTGTAAGAAGGTTTTAGAAGTTCAGATTTCTCTGTTAAAGCCTTTTCAGACCAAGAACAATAACTCCACAGTTAAAGTCAAAATTATTCGCCCTCCTGTTTTATTTATTTTTTTTATTTATTTTTCCCCCCAAATATTTCTCAAATGATGTTTAACAAAGCAAGGATTTTTTTTCTCAGTATTTCCTATAATATTTTTTCTTCTGGAAAAAGTCTTACTTGTTTTATTTTGGCTAGAATAAAAGCAGTTTTTAAATTGTTTTTAAAAATATATATATATATATTTATATCTTTTTTTATTTATGTTTTCGAATATATTAAGAGTCAGAGGTTCAGGAAAGACTTTGAACAAATAGAACAAACAGCCAGAACAAATATTTTCACAATTTTTGTAGAATAACGTTTGTCACAATGGCAAATTATGTACAGAACCTTCAGAATTGTGAAGATTGTGAAGTACTGCTAAAATGGACAGTTTGTGGCTCAGTGAACGAGAAAAAAACACTTTTTTTTTTGAGAAAAAGGCCTTAAAATGCATATTGTAAATTAAATCTACAAACAAAAAATTTATGGGGAATCATTCAGTTGAGCTAGTGACTGAATTGAACCCTTGAACTGATTTCATGTAGATGAATACACTTTCCGGTGCTGCTTTTGCTATTAAGCTTGCTGTTTTCTTAACATCATAAGTAAAACTTTTAGGCATTTATAAAACAATTTAGAAAAAATGGCCTTAAAAATGTGTATTGTAAATGATCAAATATTGTTTGTAGAATTAAAGTGCAACAGAAGAAACATTTAAAAGTGCAATATGAGTGTGTGAACACTTTATGAGGAGTGAAAAGCCAAAAATGACCAAATTTACAGTTGCATGAAGAAACTGTTGTTGTTTTTTTTTCGCCTGCACGGTGTTAAAAGCAGTTTTTAATATAGAAAAAAAAACATTTTATGGTCAATATTATTAACCCCCTTAAGCAATATATTTTTTCTATTGTCTACAGAACAAACCACTGTTATACAATGAGTTGCCTAATTACACTAACTTGCCTAATCAGCCTAGCTAAGCCTTTAAATGTCACTTTAAGCTGAATACTAGTATCTTGAAAAATAGCTAGTCAAATATTATGTACTGTCATCATGGAAAAGATAAAATAAATCAGTTACTAGAAATGATTTATTAAAATGATCATGTTTACAAATGTGCTGAAAAACAAATCTTTCCTTTAAAAAGAAATGGGGGGAAAAATAATTCAGGAGGGCTAATAATTCTGACTTTAACTGTATATGTACATTTCTAAATGAATAATTCCAGTATTTCACACTGACCCGCAACATAAAATATGGTTTAGAATGAAAGTAATTGTTGGGATGGTCACTAATGCACTTAGTTTTCGTGTTAAAAAAGCGGTCTTTACTTACAAACAGCAGCTTGGCTTCCTCTGAGAAGCGGTAAATGAGCTCCGCGTGTTGAACTGCTCGGTCCAGAAGCTTCTCCGCTGAGATGGTGCAGGACGTCCCTCCAATCTCTTGGTCTGGACAGTCCACTGGAGATCCGATCACAGCCTTCATAAAGCAGACCAGTGCAACCGCACAAACCTGTAGACCTTCAAAACAATAGATTCGTCATTGTTCAGTCGCGTTCATATTGAACTTCTTATCAAAGCATACATTATTCTTTAATACTGTAGATGGATCAACACTGAAAATTGGATTTACAATTTCTTTTAAGCTAAGTGGTTGTAAACAATTTATATGGGCTGAATTGAAACTAATTAAGTTGATAATTACTAAATGTAATTACTTTGTTTAAATTCAGCCCATGTAAATAGTTTGCAACCACCTACCTTAAAACAATTCAGTAAATACAATGGATAAATGTTTTTAGTGTATATCACATTCTTAGATATACAAATTTAAGTTTAAGCTACGTAATTTTTTAAGGAATATTTAAAATCCTTTACCTGTAGCTTTCTTCATTATTGCGGCGCAAAAGGAAGATCCTGTTTGACTGACTGATTCTGTGGCCGTTATCTATTCTTTATATACTCCACAGGCTTTATGAATAAACTGATATTCTGAACACATGTCGTTTGTTTTTATGCATCATCTCTGACTAAAAACACAACGACAGATGCAGAATCAGCTGTTTCCAAATGTTTAAATTATAGTTTTTTTTTTGCTAATTTTTGATTGTGCCATATGTTGTGATGTCAGATTTCATTTTTAAGCAGTATTTTGATACACTTGTACAGTACTTGCGTAGATTTTCTCCCACATGCAGGTTTGGTAAAGTCATAGTTGATCAACAGTGCAACATGTACTTTTAAAGAATTAAAGCAAAATGATTTAATTAAATATTAATATATATAACACAATAATTATCTTTTTTATGTGTGTGTGTGTGTGTGTGTGTGTGTGTGTGTGTGTGTGTGTGTGTGTACAGTCGTGAACAAAAGTTTTGAGAATGACACAAATATTAGTTTTCACTAAGTTTGCTGCTAAACTGCTTTTAGATCTTTGTTTCAGTTGTTTCTGTGATGTACTGAAATATAATTACAAGCACTTCATACGTTTCAAAGGCTTTTATCCACATTTATGCAAAGGGTCAGTATTTGCAGTGTTGGCCTTTCTTTTTCAGGACCTCTGCAATTCTTCTGGGCATGCTCTCAATCAACTTCTGGGCCAAATCCCTGACTGATATCACTTTTGCCTTATGGCACGGTGCTCCATCGTGCTGGAAAATGCATTGTTCTTCCCCAAACTTCTGTTGGATTGTTGGAAGAAGTTGCTGTTGGAAGGTGTTTTGGTACCATTCTTTATTCATGGCTGTGTTTTTTGGCAAAATTGTGAGTGAGCCCACTCCCTTGGATAAGAAGCAACCCCACACATGAATGGTCTCAGGATGCTTTACTGTTGGCATGACACAGGACTGATAGTGGCGCTCACGTTTTCTTCTCCAGACAATCCTTTTTCCAGATGCCCCAAACAATCGGAAAGGGGCTTTATCTGAGAATATGACTTTGCCCCAGTCCTCAGCAGTCCATTCGCCATACTTTTTGCAGAAGATCAATCTGTCCCTGATGTTTTTTTTGGAGAGAAGTGGCCCTTCTTGACACCAGGCCATCTTCCAAAAGTCTTTGCCTCACTGTGCGTGCAGATGCACTCACACCTGCCTGATGCCATTCCTGAGCAAGCTCTGCACTGGTGGCACTCCCATCCCGCAGCTGAATCCTCTTTAGGAGATGATCCTGGCGCTTGCTGGACTTTCTTGGACACCCTGAAGCCTTCTTAACAAGAATTGAACCTCTTTCCATGAAGTTCTTGATGATCCTATAAATTGTTGATTTTGGTGCAATCTTAGTAGCCACAATATCCTTGCCTGTGAAGCCATTTTTATGAAACACAATGATAGCTGCACGCGTTACTTTGCAGGTCACCATGGTTAACAATGGAAGAACAATGATTTCAAGCATCACCCTCCTTTTAACATCTCAAGTCTGCCATTCTAACCCAATCAGCCTGACATAATGATCTCCAGCCTTGTGCTGGTCAACATTCTCACCTGAGTTAACAAGACGATTACTGAAATGATCTCAGCAGCTCCTTTAATGACAGCAATGAAATGCAGTGTAAAGTTTTTTCAGGATTAAGTTAATTTACATGGCAAAGAAGGACTATGCAGATCATCTGATCACTCTTCAGAACATTCTGGAGTATATGCACATCACTATTATAAAAACTTAAGCAGCAACTTTTCCAATTCCCAATATTTATATATATATCATGATAAAGGTATATTCATATCACAGAGAGGAGCATTAAATTAAATTTTTTTAGGTTTATATTTTCTGCTGTTTTTCTTTTTTTCTCTTTCTCAGCAACCAAAACATCGGTGCATCCCCATTTATTTTGTACCAGTCAACCTTTTTTTTATTTTTTAGATAGATTTTTGCCATTTTTGTTCTTATTATGAAAGCACAGTGTATATATAGACTGAGAGCAAAGAGTCAGAATATCTGCCAATCCATTATTACCTGTTTATTTTAGTATGACCATTACATAATTAAATGTATAGATTTATTAAAAGCTAATAAAAATCACTTTTCTCTAGGGAAATCTTATATCGCAAGTAATATCTCTGTTGCAATACTCAACAGCAATATTGCAAACCAAATATTTTTTACAAGTATCATGCAACCCTTATATAACTATGGCCATAATATAGAACTTTGTTTCTGCTACTAAATAATAAATGCTAATTACAAACCAAGGAGTGATTGCAAATGTTTAATCTCACAATACTGAATTACTTTTTTTATTTATACGTTGAGAGCTCCCCCCGAACAATTCCGAGTTTATATCCCACAATTCAGATTTGTTTCCATATAGTTCTAAGTTTATATCTGGCAAATCCCACCGTAAGAACAAAATGAGGATGCTGGAGATCTCAATGAAGAGGTTTATTGCAGCATAGCAGTCACAATTGCCAAAATTGGAGTGAACCCCGAACATCTTAAGCTCAAACCTTTTATACAGTTTTAGTTTACTACTCTTAATGCAAATGTGCTCCTGTTGCCACAGCTGTGCTCTGCATTTAAATGAATTTAAGACTCTGTTAATGTGTGTTAATGAATTGTAAGCCTTCGTTTAAAGTGGTTGTCAGTTTTCTTTACCTGTTCCCAATCTGCAAGGCAAGTTTATTTATATAGCACATTTCATACACAGTGGCAATTCAAAGTGCTTTAGATAAACAAGAATAAAAGAGAGAAGTATTAAAAATAAAAACAAATAATATGAAAACAGATTAAAATGTGTTATAAAAGAATGAAAAAGAAAAGAAAGACATAATAATGTTATCTGCCGGACGTAGCACAGTGCTCATTCAGTAAAGGCACAGCTAAACAGATGTGATCAGTCTGGATTTAATTGTACCTAATGTTGGAGCACATCTGATCATTTCTTGAAGCTGATTCCAGCAGCGGGGGGCGCTGTTAGTAGCTGAAGGCGGATTCACCCTGCTTTGACTGAACTCTTGGAATTTCTAGTTTATATGATCCTAATGATCTGAGTGATCTGTTAGGTTTGTATTTAGTGAGCATATCAAGACATGCGGTATAGGTGAATTGGGTAGACTAAATTGTCCGTATTGTATGAGTGTGTATGGGTGTGTATGGATGTTTCCCAGAGATGGGTTGCAGCTGGAAGGGCATCCGCTGCGTAAAACATATGCTGGATAAGTTGGCGGTTCATTCCGCTGTGGCGACCCCAGATTAATAAAGGGACTAAGCCGAAATGAAAATGAATGAATGAATGATATATTGATACACAGGGTTTCAGGTCTTCATTAAACCTAATTAACAGCAATCTTCTGTCGCGCAAAATTAAGTTGTAGTTAATTGTTTTAATTGTGCCAGATATTATTCATTCTGAATACACACACTACAATTTAAGAAAACACATGCAATTACAAAAAACACTGACTGCAAACGTGTTGCAAATCCTCACAACGCAAACATATTAAGAAAACACGCTGCAAATCCACACAACGCATGCAAATAGCACAGAACACAATGGAAATGTTTCAACGGGACCCAAAAACATGACGGACCCTGCTGGGATTTGCTTATTGTGCGTCATGTTTTTGGGTCCCCTTAAAACATTTCCATTTTGTTCTGTGCTATTTGCATGTGTTGTGAGAAATTGCAGCTTGTTTTCTTAAATTACAGTGTGTTAAACTTTCTTGGCCACTGTACATTTCAGTGACCTGAGTTTGTAATGTTTTTAGTTACTTTAACATCACTGTAGTAAAACCGTGTTCTACCATGTTTATACAATACGTGTGAATATGAATGTAGGACACTAGATTTTAAAATGAACTATCTAACAAATATCCACATGTTAAAATTAATTCATCTGTGATCATATGTAATAGGATTTAAATGTTACTAAATCAAGTGTATCAGCAGATCACCCTGTCACTTTGTGTCAAATTTACATGCAGTTACAGTCGGGTTTTTGACCAGAAACGTGCAATTTGTCCATCATTAAAATGGCAGCAACACATTACATTTTCATCAGCAGTTTAGAAAGTTTGTGGTAGTTATGTGGGCACTTGGTTTTTCTGAATCGTTTGGCCACTATGTCATATTATGTCAATAGTCATTTAAAATATTGCATTTACATTGCATTTATTAATTTAGCAGAGATTTGTATTATATCTAAATATAATTTGTCAATTGTGGCACCCAGTTATCTGATATTTTTAGCTATTCTAGTTGTTGAGGGCAACGCTGCATATCTGTTCACTTTTTTAGCAGTTAAGGATAGTTCACTCAAATGTGAAAATCTGGGGTTAATTTAATCACCTTTAGGTCATCCAAGTAGAAATTTAAGAAGATTTTTAGCTGAAACTGTGTTCCTTGGTGATTCATATAACCATCACAGTGAATGCCAAAAAGCACAAAATTAAAACCTGTGTGGCTCCTGACGATACATTGAGGTCTGACAAAGTGTAACAAGAAACTGAACATTATTAAAACATTGCCTTTAATCCTCAGCCTCAGGCAAAGTGGATTGACAGGGAAAGTTTGCATAACAAATCATTTTTCTGGTTCTCTTCAAAGAACTTGTTGAACCAGTTCACCTAATCAACACTAGACTGTAAAAAAATCTTTTGTTGGCTCAACTTAATTTTATATTTATTTTATTTTGTTTCTGCTGGTTCAACGTTTCTTTTGTTGACTCAACTTAGAAATTTATTTCTTCTGTTGACTCAACTTAAAAAATTGTTTCTTTTGTTGGCTCAACTTGAAACTTTTTTTTGTTGGCTCAACTTTTCTTATGTTAGCTCAACTTGAAACTTTTTCTTTTGTTGGCTCAACTTAAACCTTTGTTTGTTTTGTCGGCTCAATTTAAAACTGTTTGTTTTGTTGGTGCAACTTGAAACTGTTCCTTTTGTCGGCTCAA
>CAIGQW010005321.1:1413304-1435335 GCA_903798125.1 Danio choprae | reverse complement strand
TGTGTGTGTGTGTGTGTGTGTGTGTGTGTGTGTGTGTGTGTGTGTGTATGTATGGGTGTTTGTGTGTGTGGGTATTTCCCAGTATGTTGGCGGTTCATTCCGCTGTGGCAACCTTTGAAATAGAGACCAAGGTGAAGGAAAATTAATTGATGAATAAGTATATAAATAATAGGGTAAAATATCACATATATACACACACAAACAACATACATCAATAAAATAACATGTTATAATAATAATAATAATAATAATAATATAAAAAACAAACAATAGGATAGAAATAAAGAATAAATAAATAAAAATGAAGACCTTTACCTTTATATTAACGCATGCTTTGTAAAGCGTTTAATTAATACCTTTTATATGGATGCAATTTTATATACACTGAAACAAATGATTCAAAGATGATTCCTTGGATTTACTCATTAATTTTAAGTTAAGTGGTTGTAAACAATTTATTTGGGCTGAATTTTAAACAAAGAAGATGTCACGATAACAAAGACAGATTGTGAGATGATGCACTCTATCAATCAGACGTGCAAAAAGAGGGAAAACAAATAAATGAAGTTGAACATTACTAAATTTAATTTGTTTGTTTAAATTCAACTCGTAAAAATTGTTTGCAACAATTTTTGCAGAAATATTGTTTTTTAGCGCACGTCATCTCATCAAAACTAGACAAAATACCTTTTTATTTAATATACTTAATGTCTGGGGATTCCGTGATGCATTGCTTTATGCTCTCTATGATATTCTGTTCTCTAAAAACTGTTCAGATCCCTGGCTGTAAGCGCTTTATCATTGACCAAGCCCAGAAAAAAAACATGTTCTCTCAGAAAAGTTATCACAGCTCTCTTCTAAAGGCAATCACTATAAATAAAAGAAATCAATAACAGAAGCAGCAGCTATTGTCGTTCTCCCACTAGGTGTCAGTAGAGGTCTGGGAGGCTCTGACTGATGGACTCTATGGTCTCCAGTTCATTTGTGCCGAGGAGAAGATGTCACGATAACAAAGACAGATTGTGAGATGATGCACTCTATCAATCAGACGTGCAAAAAGAAGGAAAACAAATCAACTGCAGTTTAATGAAGAACGAAAAGGAGGAAAATGAAAGAGCCAATGGAAATGTGTGATTACCTGTTGTACCCCCTCTCGTCTGCTCTTGCTCTCTTTTAATTGAGGGAAGGGAATGAGCTTCAACAAATTCATTACTTTCAGTGCATCTCACACACACACACACTCGCGTGCGCTGGATCTGTTTGCCATTGATGGGAGTTCATTTGTTTTGCCAAATCAAATCAGACTCATTTGTGGTTTGCGCGAGAGCTCTGTGTAAAGAATAGAGTTGTTTGATTGGCGCCGACCATCAGAACGATGCCAATTGTGCATCTACATGGCCAATGGGTTTACAACATACAACCCCAAATCCGAAAAAAACGGGACAGTATGGAAAACGCAAATAAATAGTGATTTCTAAATTTACTTTGACTTGTATTTTATTGCAGACAATACAACAAACATTATATAATGTGCTCCTCGTGATTTTTATTTATTTATTTTTTTCCAAATAAACACAAATTTCAATGTTGGTTCTTGCAACACATTTCAAAAAAAGTTGAAACAGGAGCAATTTAAGGCTAGTAATCAGGTAAATAGGTTAAATAATGAGGTGATTAAGAAGCCAGGGTCTGTCATGGTATGGGGTTGTGTCAGTGCCCTTGGCAAAGGTATCTTGCACTTCTGTGATGCACCATTAATGCTAAAAGTTCATAAAGATTTTGGGGCACAATATGCTGCCTTTTTTTCAGGGATGCCCATGCATATTTCAACAAGACAATGCAAAGCTACATTCTGCACACATTACAAATGCCTGGTTGCGGAGTAAGAGGATACAGGTACTTGACTGGCCTGCCTGCAGTCCCCACCTGTCTCCAATAGAGAATGTGTGGCCCATAGAGAAGACCCCATACTGTTGCCCACTTTAAGACTTGTTTGCAGGAAGAATGGGACAAAATGACACCTGAAACACTACATCACTTGATGTCTTCGGTCCCTAAACGTCTTTTAAGTGTTGTGAAAAGGAATGGCAGCATTACGAAATGGTAAATGCTTTACTGTACCAACTTTTTTTGAAATGTGTTGCAAGAACCAAAATTGGAATAAGTGTAAACAAACAAAAAAAAAAAACATGAGGAACACATTAAATAATGTTTGTTGTATTGTCTGCAATGAAATACAAGTCAAAGTAAGGTTATAAATCACCACTTTCTTTTTTTTATTTGCGTTTTCCATACTGTCCCAACCTTTTCTGATTTTAGGGTTGTACATTAGACTGCTTTCATAAAGCCAGAGTTTGATTATGTGCTTTGGAGTTTTTATAAGCATGAATGGACTTAATCTGCAGGTTAATTTCATTGGTGCAGTTTTCAAATAATACGCAGGTGAATGAAAGCCGAGACGGATAATGGCGGCAGAACAATTTGAGAGGATAATGTTCACGGAGAAGAAGGCCTGCGGAAAACTCGGCGAGCACCTCTTGAAATAATTGGTCATCTCGAAAGAGTAATCTCGCGGCCCTCCGGCCTGCTTCTCTTTTACCGGAGATTTTATAGCTCAGCTATACTTATGAGCTATCTTCCTCTGATCAGTATTTGCTCGCCGGCGCTGTCAGATAAAGGACTCGCTGGCAAACAGCTTGAAGCAGCGGCTCTGACATGATCTAGTCGTTTCATTCTCAACTAATGCCCGCGTCATACTGTTCCCATCAGAGACTGGCCTCCAAACCCTTAAGAGAACATACCGCGACGGAAATGATTGCCATCTCGTTATTGTCAGTAGAATAACAAACAGAACAAACACTCTCTCGGTTTCTGCTGGAAGGCGGCTCCATTGTTTTTTTTGCAGCGGCACGGAGGTCATCGCCTGAGGAGACCAAAGGCTTCAGCCGTGGAGTGGCTTGGGTTTCCAGCGAGACTCCATTCTCTGTGAAAAAAGCACAGACTGAACCCCGCTGGTCTGCAGCCAGCTGGCTAATAGTGAACTTTTTATCCATTCAAATGTGCGAGTCGTAATTAAATCAGGGAGCGCGAGTGTATGGATTCATAGCGCCGCTTGCGAGGATGGAAATAAACAGCTGTAAATTCAGCTCTCGGAGGGCCGCTCCAATGAACCTGCGGAGTAAACAGTTAAATATTCGCCGCACACCTGACAGCACAAAAGCCACATCGAGAAATATCCATTAATTATCACAATTCATCAAGTTAATAGGCTGTGTTTGAATAATAGGCTGGGCATAAAAAAGAGAGCAATGGTTTTAGCTCATTAGGCTCTTTAATACTCTCCTGCACAAAGAAAACATCAGCAGCCGTCATTACACGGGCGCGCGCACGCGTTTATGATGGGATATGGATTTCTTTCTCTCTCTCTTTTTTTTTTTTTTCATTAATGCATTAAAAAGACAGGCAAAGATCAAGAACGTAGAGATCAAGAGATGGAAGCTGGCTGTCGGTTTCTCTGCGCTGTTTAGAGCGAGCTTCTGTAACGTTTCTCTATTCATTCATCTGTGACTGACTGATCATCTTTGGGCTTTTCTTCCCCCTTTTTTACCCTCCCTTCTCATTTCTAGCAGTGCTTTTAAAAGCACAAAAAGCTCAGAACCATTCGGGTGGACAGAACAGAAAATGTAGACTAATCTGATGGAAGCTTCCAGAGTTTAAAGAAGGATAAAAAAAAAAAAAAAGCTAGATTAAAAGGTCTTTCAATAACAACACATTCGAGAAATCTCACCTGTACCCCTGAGTGCCTGTGCCCTCCGTGTTTCAGCAAATGTAATAATTGGTTTTGGTCCAGAAAGCTCTTCATCGCCATGCTTAAAATAATACAACCTCTTAGACTGAGAACATTTCTAACATGCATATAAAAATACAGCTTAGATTCTGCATTACTCCGTCCAAATATTTGTAATGCAGTGGCTTTTATAGATTCGATTTGCTTCCCTTCTGACACTCCTGCTATCATTTGTGTAGTTTGAGCTTCACTAAGACTATATCTGGTGTCTGTAGTCCAAAGGCCTGATTAAATCTGTCAATGGGTCTATGTGTTGGGTCTGAATCGCGTCGGCTTTGAAAATGTTTGCTGTTTGTTTTCAAGGTTATCATGTGTGCGCATCCCTTGTTCCATTAGAGTTTTCATCTGCTGCCTGCCACGCTATAGTGGTTTATCCAAACTCTCCATGTGGCATCTGAAAAAAAATAAGATCAAGGTGAAGCGATGGGAACATCACACAAGATAATTTGTCTCCTGTAATGGTAGATTAAATCTATTTTTTTTTTATTATTTGGCAAAGTAAGACCATTAACCAGCCTCAAAAATAAAGTGTAAAATCACACTTTAAGACATCTGAATGTCAAGTCTTTAGATAAAACATAAAAACAGCCAGTTTATTAGGAAACACTTTACTTGAAGAGGTGGTTATAAGACTGACGTGAAACCTTTATAATCATGACGTGACATGTTATGAATCTGATTGAGATTTTAAGCATGTTTATGGCAACTGTTATTAAGTGTCATTTGCTCAGTTATGTCATTTTAAGTGAAGTTTATTTATAAACTAATTTGGAGAGGATCACGTGCTTATGATTGCTGCGGCTGGTCCCGCATTATCCAATTCATGATTCACCAATCAGACGATTCCTAAGCCACTATAAATACCCTAAGTTTCATATCACAGCCATCTTCGTTTTGAAGAATCCCCCCTTCCACCCCTACTCCTCCTTTCCTAGATGGGTGGCACGGTGGCCCAGTGGTTAGCACTGTTGCCTCACAGCAAGAACGTCACTGGTTCTAGTCCTTACCAAGCCAGCCGACGTTTCTGTGTGGAGTTTGCACGTTCTCCCCGTGCTCACATGGGTTTCCGCCGGGTTCCCCGGTTTCCTCCCACCGTCCAAAAACACGCAACTTAAGTTAATTGACTAATCCAAATCGGCATCATAGACATGCTCTTGGTAAGTAGTCATCTCAAGAGCAATCACTATCTGTTCATTAGCTACTACAGCAGGGGAGTTCTCCAGATCTACCTGAGCTCAAACTCCCCTCTCGCCTTGCAAACGGGAGGGAGCCCCGGGCTCGAGGATCTATGAGCTCAGGGCTCTCTCCCGGGACAGCATGCCAAACAAGCTTTATAACCAATCATCAGCTAAGTGTGAACTCTTGAAATGCAAATATGACATTGTTTGGTATGATAACTTGACATAAACAAATACACCACAACCAGTCCAAGGTTATAATAGTTTCGGTTAGTTTTAATATGTTTTTAGAGGTAGATTTACTAGTTTTTATTAGTTTTTATATATTTTTAAAAATTGCTTAGTATTAGTTTAGTTTTTATTAGTTTTAGTTTTTTGGTTTGTTTGTTTTTTACAAATTAGACATTTTTGTTAGGTGCAAGATTCAAAGTCATCAGAAAATTGTATAATAAAAACTCAACCAAAGAAACATTTTTGAAACATGCATTCAGAGGACACATGGACACTACCTTCTACCCATCCTCAAATACAACAGCCCACATAGATAGCAGGCCTAAGTACCGTAACGTTACAATATGTGTGCAAGGCTGCTTCTGAGGTTAGATGCACAGTAGTGATGGAAAGTTCGGGATCTTTTCCGCGAACAATCCTCCCATGTTAGGACTCAACATATCAAAAATATGTGGTTAGCAATCATAATTTCAGTCAGTTAAAACATCACCATTATTTGAAAAGTTTCTTACAATTAAGTTTTGCAACCCAGCTGAAGCATGATTCACTTATTTTAATTCCATTACGACTTCCTGTTATAAAATAAACTTACGTTTCGCCAGATGCTCTCATTTAAGCCCTCGGTTTACCCACGCTGCAGATTTTAATCAGTTGTCCAAGTTTGGTTTAGTCACAGCAGGCTGTCATCATGTAGGCCTACCGTTTGTGTTCGGTTCAATAAATCATGCATGTGCATTATTATGAGTTCACTTGTTCTGAAATCTGATCTCTGTTCTAGTAATTGAGTAACTCAGTAAATTGGTTTATTTCGAGTCAGAGGGTGGTACCAGGCAGGTTAAAAATAAGTTGTTTGTGGATAAGTGCTTACTGGAGACGTGAATCGTTTCAAATGATTCAGTTTGATTTGGTCAGCTAGTTCAACCGTTTCACAGGTTTAAAAGAACGATTCGTTCGCGATCAGGATCACTAATACAGAAATAAAACCCATAATTGGGCACAAATGTGTTAAATTAATACTTTTAAGTGTCTGCACGGGTCGTATTTTATATTGTCACCATTTTTCTGTCATGTCCAGTGGTGGTTTTTGTCGCGGGAGCCACAGCGAGGACTGACTGGAGGAGGACTGGTTTGATCTAGCATCAGGATTACAGACTCCGATGCGTACGGGTCAAACACCTGGCGTAAAACTGGAATCGCAAAGTAAATAGATTTACTTCTAAAAGGCTTACAGTATGTATTCAATATACAAAGATGAAAACGAAGGACGTTATTGTTATAATTTTAGTTAAAGTTCGTTTTGTATATACACAATACAGTTTCAGTTCTAGTTTTTTTTAAAACTCGTTTTTATTTTAATTAACGAAAGTATATTTTCATTTCTAGTTTTCGTTTTTTCATTCGTTTTCGTTAACTATAATAACCTTGAACCAGTCATCTTTGACATTACCAAGACAACAATACTTGTCATAAATCCGCCATAAACATGATTGTCATGAGGCATTATAATTGTGTCATGAATATCTTTCTGATCACATCAAATAATGTTTAACAGCATCATTAATATTTGATCATTTCAGCCATTGTATGATGGCTTCATGTCAATCATGTTTGTGACAAGTTTTGTTGTCTTGTTAATGTTAAACTGTCATGATAATGACAAAAACAGGTCGTGGTGTATTTGTTTATGCCAGGTTATGATAACAAACGATGTCATCTTTGCACTTAAAATGCCATAACCGAGTGAATGACACTTAATGATAGCTGTTGTACGCATGCATACAATCTCCTTCACACTCATGACATGTCATGATATGATTATAAAGCTTTAATGACAGTCTTATGAACACCCCTTCAAGTAAAGTGTGACTGTTTATTTTAAAGAACGATAACACAAGCAGTCCATTTAAACGATTCAGAGAACGATTCAGTTTGATTCATATATCCTTCATAAAAGATGCTTGCTTTTGAATCGGGTGCATTTCCTTTTTGAAATAATTAGTTTAGCTTATCTTCTTTATATATAGCTAGCATTCCTAGCAGTTGAGGGTAAAATAGTAATGTTACTAGTGTGAAAATCTGTTGACGTGCTGTGTCAAAAGAATCGACTGAGTGATCCAGTGACTCGCATATCTTATTATAAGTCGTTTGTCTCTACCTACAATATAATCTGCATTGTTCACCAATTTTTTACATAATTTTGATAAATATTGAAATATGAAGCGACTTTATTCTCTTTTAGCTTACATTTTAGACTTTTACATTGCTGTATTACATTGGTTAGGTAATTGTACTTTACTATGAGAGCTATAAAAATAAGATATCCAGAAACAAAAGGGATGAGTGTATAAAAACAAAACATTGAATCTATTATTTCTAGGGAGCAAAACAAGCAGCCTAATGTTATACTGTAGTAATGTTGCAATGTCATGGAACAGCAGTGAGTCATATGACGGTGATGGATTCATTGAGTTCATTCAGTGAATAGTGTGTGCAAAATGATTCATTGGGGTTGATTCATGGAAGTACCTGCTGTTCTGAATTCCTCTTTATGAATGAATCATTTAAACTGACTCGTTAGAGTGAATTATTACTAGTCATGCTTTTTTTTTTTGGATGTAATGTTATGTCATGTAGAGGTAATGTAAAACCAGGGTTATGGTTTGGGTTAACAATGGAACATTTGAATGGAAAGTGGAAAGTGAAAGCACGTTTCACCCACTTCTCGCACCTTTAGCACATTCACTTCTTCACGCTGAGATTCGCACTGCATCCAAAATAATTCCCTACATTCATTCATTCATTTACCTTTCCAGCTGCAACCCAGTACTGGGAAACATCCATACACACTCATTCACACACATACACTCAGGCCAATTTAGTTTATTCAGTTCACCTACAGCACATGTCTTTTGGGCTGTGGGGGAAAACGGAGCATCTGGAGGAAACCCACGCCAACACGGAGAGAACATGCAAACTCCACACAGAAATGACCCAGCCGTGACTCGAACCAGCGACCTTCTTGCTGTGAGGCGACAGTGCTAACCACTGAGCCACCAAGTCGCCCTTAATTCCCTACAATACAGTATAAAAAAATTCAATTCCAATTCATAAACATCCTTTTCAAATAAATATGGCATCTTGTCTCAAGATATTCTGAAGAATGTTGGAAAAAAGCGGCCATTGACATCAATAGTCCAAAAAATTACTATGGAAGTCAATGATTATCCAACGTTCTCCAGTATATTTTCTTTGTGTTCAACAGAAGAAAGAAACTCAAACAGGTTTGGAACAGAGGATGAGTAAATGATGACAGAATTCTCATTTTTGGGTGAACTATACCTTTAGCATTAGCTTTAGATCAGAGTTTGCAGGTTTGCCTTTATAGTCTTTAGCTCAGACTACTGGGAGTTGATAGAGACTGACTCTGTATTACTGGGAGATGTGAGAGTCTGTGGGTTTAACATTGAAGAAAGTGTTACAGGTAACCATTACTCATGTCATGACAAGGTTATTGAGTTGAACTTGTAATCCAAAGGATGGAGGTTTGATTCGCAGTAGATGACAGCAGTAGATGTAGGCGAGGGAGTGAATGAACAGCACTTCCAATACCACCTTCAATACCCATGACTAGAGGTTACACCGAGCCTTCAATTGCTCTCTGGCAGCCTCAGCAAATGACTGCCCACTGTGCCAAGTGTGTTCATTGTGTGTGTTCACAGCTTACTGTGCCGTGTGTGTGTGTGTGTGTGTGTGTGTGTGTGTGTGTGTGTGTGTGTGTGTGTGTGTGTGTGTGTGTGTGTGTGTGTGTGTGTGTGTGTGTGTGTGTGTGTGTGTGTGTGTGTGTGTGTGTGTGTGTGTGTGTGTGTGTGTGTGTGTGTGTGTGTGTGTGCTCACTGTACAAAGTGTGTGTGTGACCAATGTGCTAATCAAACTATCTAGGTATACTAGAAACTTCCAGACAGATGTTTTTAGGCAAGTTGGAGCTAAACTCTCCAGGACATCGGCACTCCAGGACCGAGTTTGAGCACCCCTGACTTAGATAGAAGAAATATAAAGCACAAAAACAGAGTATCTTACCAGAGTATCTTACTTGGACTATGTGATTCGCCTCAAACTATCATGTCATATAGTTTACAGTGTAGCAGATTAGTGAGTTATTCTTTTGTATAAAGTAAAAAGACAAAATGATTAGCCCTCTTGTCAAATTAAAATACTTTATTTTATTGTATTTTTTTTTTTAGATGTTTTGTTTGAAGTGCTTTTTAACAGAGATCAGACTTGTTGCCCAACACATTTTTCAACAGTATTTTTAATAACTAATTTATAATAATGATTATTTTTTTGCCTTTGGCATGAAGACTGCATCATGCTTTACTCAATATTTTGCAGGATACGAGTATTCAGCGTAATTTAAAGGCTTAAGTAGGTTAATTAAGTTAACTAGGCAAGTTTGGTTAATTAGGCGTGTTTGGTTAAAATAAAATAATTTCTTTCACAAAACAAGATATTCTGAAGAATGTTGGAAAAAAGCGGCCATTGACATCAATAGTCCAAAAATTACTACGGAAGTCAATGATTATCCGATGTTCTCCTGTATATTTTCTTAGAATTCACATTTTTGGGTGAACTATCCCTTTAGCATTAGCTTCAGATCAGAGTTTGCAGGCTTGCCTTCATAGTCTTTAGCTCTGACTACTGGGATCTGATAGAGACTCACTCTGTATTACCGGGAGATCTGAGAGCCTGTGGGTTCAATCGTACTTGGACTATGTGATTCACCTCAAACTATCATGCCATATAGTTTACAGTGTTGCGGATTAGTGAGTTAGTCTTTTGATTGTTTGTCCTTTTTGATAACTGTTCATTTGTATAAAGTAAAAAGACAAAATGATTAATGGTTGTTTAATTTTTTTTTTTTTAGATGTTTTGCAAGTCAGAGAGGGAGAGGGAGGTCACACTTGTTTTCCAACACATTTTTTAACAGTATTTTTAATAAGTAATTTATAATAATGACTATTTTTTTGCCTTTGCCATGATGACTGGATAATACTTAATATTTTGCAGGATATTAGTATTCAGCGTAATTTAAAGGCTTAAGTAGGTTAATTAGGTTAAAGGTGCAGTATGTAGGTTTGACACCCGGTGGTTGAACTAGGTATTGCACTCCTGGATCAAAACAAACGCAAGCACAGGTTGCCAGATTGAGGACAGGAGCGAGTGATTTAAACTGTGTTCTAAATAAAAGCAACGGCACCCGATAGAAGGAATATTTTCCATATTAAAAGAGTTGTTGTCCTAACCAACACCTCGAATTGACATATTAGAAACGGCTTCTATTTCTCGCAGGTGAACAACAGTAAACTGACAACGATCACCTCAGGTACACCTCATGTGCTTTATTCTGTGGCGAATGCTAACAATGTGAGTTTGAATGCCATTTTACATGACATTTATTGCCATACTACTGAAAGCAGCAGCAGATAGTTCACCTCAGATCTGGAAAATAAAATAAACCGTTTGAAATTGAACTTTAGAACTAAAATTTTTGGTTAATTAAAAACTTTTGGTTAATTAAAAAAATCTTAAGTGGGCTAATAAGCTGTTTTCAAATGTATTTTTTTTGTTTTTTTTATTCCAGCCAAACTAAAATAAATAATTCAAGTTTATTTGTATAGCGCTTTTCACAATACTTATTGTTTCAAAGCAGCTTTCCCAAAAGTGCACATAATTGCATTACAATCCAAATCAGAAAAGTTAAGGTTATTCGTTATTAATAACTTAAACTAATTAACTAGTAACTAATTACTAATAACTATAACAGTTAAAGTTCATTCATTCATTCATTCATTTTCATTTCGGCTTAGTCCCTTCATCAATCTGGGGTCGCCACAGCGGAATGAACCGCCAACTTATCCAGCAGCGGATGCCCTTCCAGCTGCAACCCATCTCTGGGAAACATCCATACACACTTATTCACACTCATACACTAGGGACAATTTAGCTTACCCAATTCACCTATACCGCATGTCTTTGGACTGTGGGGGATACCGGTGCACCCGGAGGAAACCCACGCCAACACGGGGAGAACATGCAAACTCCACACAGAAATGCCAACTGACCCAGCCGAGGCTCGAACCAGCGAGCTTCTTGCTGTGAGGCGAACGTGCTATCCACTGCGCCACCGTGAGGCCCCACAGTTAAAGTTATTATATATAAACATAGTTAACCTGCAGTTATATAGTATATTGCTGATGTCTATATGTAGAAGCTTAATGAAGTGTATTAAGTGTATGTGTTGTCCTGGAAGTCCTCGATGGTTGGCATCATCTCTTCACAGGTCTTAGATCTCATCAGGTGGCGCTGCACAATCTCTAGAGTCCTCGGGATGGGCATCCCCAGGGGGAAATTGAGAACAAAGAAAATAATTAGCGTAGCTGCTGTTCATAATGGATTTGAACAAGGGATATGTCAATGCGAAAATGAAGTGCTATAAATGAAAATAAGAGCAACAAACACATAAACAGACATATAAAAACATAAGTATTTTTAACAAAATGCTTGGTGCATTAAGGCAGGAGGAGTGTGTCTTACAGGTGGTTTATCAAGCCCACTCACCTGCATGGAGCACACTCATACATTATACCGTCATGTGATGCATTGAGTGTATGCTTTACTAAAAAGATAGGTCTTTAATCTAGTTTTGAACTGAGAGAGTGTGTCTGGGACTTGGACATTATCAGGAAGGCTATTCCAGAGTTTAGGAGCCATAAATGAGAAGGCTCGACCTCCTTTAGTAGACTTTGCTATTCTGGATACTATCAGAAGCCCTGAGTTTAGAGATCTTAAAGAGTGGGTTGGATTGTAGTGAGACAGAAGGCTGGTAAACAGGATAAACAGGAGCTAGATTATTTAAAGCTTTATATGTAAGAAGCAGTATTTTATAATTAATACGGAACTTAACAGGCAGCCAGTGTAAGGAAGATAAGATTGCGGTGATATGATCACATTTTCTTGACCTGGAAAAATCTCTGACAGCTGCATTTTGCATTAACTAAAGTTTATTAAGGGAGGATGCTGGGCAACCAGCGAACAGAGCATTACAGTAATCTAATCTAGTGGTCATAAAAGCATGAACTAGCTTTTCTGCATCTGAGATTAGTGATTATTTCTGAGATGAAAATAGGCTGTTTTTGTGACATGGGAGATATGGTTTTCAAAAGTTAAGTTGCTGTCTAATATAAAATAAGTCTTTTTCCATTGCTCTGTTAAACATCATTCAAGAATTTTTTTTTGAACAATAATTAAAATTTCACAGGATTTTGTAAAGTATTTTACGGTTAAAATAAATGGTGCTTCGTGACATTTTCAGTGGTGACTAATCTAAATGCCTTTTCATAAGCTCATCAGAAATGTGCGTGATGGGTCATGTGTGAATAATACTGCAAACAAAGCGCAAAAGCATGCTCAGATCTAAATTAAATGGTGCTAATTTGATCTTCATTTGATCTTCATTTCATGTTGATTTTGGTGGAACTTTTGGCCAAAACTTTAATTTTCAGTGATGGTCATTTTTACGGAAAGACAACAGTAAAATTATTATTATTTTTAAAGCACTTAAATGCTTTTCATGGCTACTTAATTAATACTAATAAAGTAACATATAAAAATAATTAGTTGTTATAGTTTTGTTTTTTTTAAATGAAGAGTACATGAGAGCACACAACCTGTCTCAGAACATTTTCTTCAGCTCAACTAATGACACACGAATGGCGAGCAGTAAACCTCTTCATCTGGAGCATTAAAAAAACACATCCATCTGCTCAGTCTTACACCTTTCTTGCTAAATCACTTGCTCACACTTTTTTTTTTGTCTGGTGGTGGTAGTTTTGCCAGGTTGTGTGCTTTGCATCTGTTCTCTGAGCTGTACCTCAGGCTCTCATTAGAAAATTTCCTACTGTGAGTGACGCAGACTGACTCAGAGTCTGTCTATGGTGATCCGCTGCATTTAACATATCACACTGAGACTTTATACATCTGCACACGTACAACAATAAAAGCACTGACAAACAGGAAGTCAAGCTGGGATAGAGGTCCACCTAATTTATTTGCATTTACCTTATTCTACATTCTTTTAAAGTGCATTTAAACACCTGTTGAGCACACTGTATTCAAATTAAATGGTAGTTAAAGTTGCTTCAGACCATCATCGGTTGCAATAATGAACTGTATTACTTGAGGTATTGTTAATTAATATTAATAATAATCAGAATTTTTTGGTCAAGGCCACTTGGAATGTAAAAACAAATGGCTTTAATGCAGTTATCCTGGTTGTTATAATAATATCATAGTCCTGATATTGTAGATTTATTACAAAAAGGACTATATTTTTGTCTAAACTGGTGTGAAATCATCCTTTCGTTCGTTTCAAGTTTGGTCAGAACTAAAATCACTTTACCATAAGTAATGAAACCAATTTTGTTACATAGAGCAGACTTACTTAAACGTTTCTAACTTATACATAAGCTATTCGTTTTATAAATTAAATGAAACAAATAGAACTAAAGCTAAAATGAAATAAAATAAAATAATTATACCACTCAAAGACAAAAAGAAGTTCATAACAATACAAGTGTAATGCCATAATGCCATGACTCCCACCGGTTACAGTAGATTGTGTGTTTAATTGTATTATTTCTGTGCACAAAATAGCGATTATCATAATGCATTTTGACCAGAATTAAATTAATTTCAGTTTAAGAAAAATTTACGTGGAAGAAAAAGACGTTTTTAAATATATGAATATGATAAACTTTAAATTAAATAAAAATAATGTTGCCGACAACAAGTATAGTTTGTTTGTTTGAAAATGACAACTAGCTAAAACCTGCTCAGTAGCAACCAATTGCCAAAATGAGTTTGGGGTGGGGCTATCTTTTATGATCAACCAATGGCACGGTACAGGATGCCTGTTTGAAAACAGTCATTATGTCTGTGATCCAATTTAGCAGATTGTTTATATGTAAATAATTAACTGAAAACTGCACAGAAACAACCACTGAAATTAATTTGGGGTAGGGCTATATTTTATGGCACACTACAGGACACCTGTTTGAATATGTATTTCATTTTGGCTGGTTGCTTGAAAATGAAAACTAACTGAAAACAGCACAGCAACAACTAATGACATGAATCGGGATTGGGCTATCTTTTACAATAGATGATTACCTTTTTGAAAACATTATTTCTGTCACTCAATTTGGCTGTTTATTTATATTTTAGTAACTAACTGAAAACTGCTTAGAAACAACCAATGACATCAATTTGGGGCGGGGCTATCTTTTACAATCGACCAACGGCACACCACTAGACACCTGTTTGAAAACAGTCATTATTTTTGTGACTCAGTTTGGTTATTTATATGTAAAACTGCACAGAAACAACCAATGACATGAATCGGGACAGGGCTATTTTTCACAATTGAAAAGGCAAACCATAGGACACCTGTTTGAAAACAGTCATTATTTCTATAGCTCATTTTGGCTGGTTGTTTCTATGTAAATGAAAACTAACTGAAAACAGCACAGCAACAACCAATGGCATGAGTTTGGGGCGAGGCCATCTTATACAACCAACCAATGGCACACTACAGTATATTTGTTTGAAAACAATAATTATTTATTTGACTTAATTTAGCAGGTTGTTTATATGTAAGTAAATAACTGAAAACTGCTTAGAAACAACCAATGACATCAATTTGGGGCAGGGATATCTTTTACAAACGACCAACAGCACCCCAAGACACCTTTTTGAAAACAGTCATTATTTATGGGACTCAGTGTGGTTATTTATATGTAAATAACTAACTGAAAACTGCACAGAAACAACCAATGACATGAATCAGGATGGGGCTATTTTTCAAAAATGAACTATGGCAAAACACAGGACACCTGTTGGAAAACAGTCATTATTTCTGTAACTCAATTTGGCTGGTTGGTTATGTAAAAATGAAAACAGCAACAACCAGTGGCATAAGTTTGGGGCGGGGCTATTTTTTTACAATCGACCCATGGCACACTACAGGACAACTGTTTGAAAACAATAATTATTTCTGTAACTCAATTTAGTAGATTGTTTATATGAAAGTAACCAACTGAAACTGCACAGCAACAACCATTGACATGAATTTGGGGCAGGGCTATCTTTTACAATTGACCAATGGCAAACTACAGGACACCTGTTTGAAAACGATCGTTATTTCTGTGACTCAATTTGGCTGGTTACTTATGTGAGAATGAAAACTAACTAAAAAACTGCACTGCAACAACCAATGACGTGAATTCGGGGCAGGGCTATCTTTACAATCAACCAACTGCACACTACAGGACACCTGTTTGAAAACGATCATCATTTCTGTGACTCGATTTGGCCGAAATGACAGATTTCACCTTTAACTACATAATCGACAAAGTTGTTTTTTCTTAGTGTCAACAGAAACACAGAAGCCCTGCGTCATGCAATCGGGCCTTTTTCGATCACATCTGAGCTTTTTCCGAAGGGCTGCAGAGATGGAGCGGCTCTTCAATTCCAACTCGGCTTCTCCTCTCAGCTTTCAAGCCGCTCAGCTAATTCCTTCACTAAGCTGCACCTACCCTGAGGAGCCACTGAAGTATTCAATACTCAGTCAATCCATTAGGAACTGAAGCAGCTGCCTCAGCTCCAGCCGAGAAGAGATTCAATTTCCATGGAGCTGAAGAGAAGCCTGAAACCTCTGAATGAATACAATAACAAATTCCATGAAATTAATAATTAAAGACAGAGAAAGACTGCGGGGACCAGAGCGAGTCGATAGGAAGAATAAAACCATATCCCCGTTTCAGATATACACACACACACACACACGGAAGCCGGCAGCCTTTAGAAAAAAAAACCTGAACGGGGGAAAAGAAAACACCATTTGAAAGCCTTGTGGCATTTTCTGTTCCCGGGGCCTGCCTTCATCTCGATCCATGCTGTTCCTCTTGACGCCTGCTTGAAATTCAGCTTTAAATATGAGAGTTTAGACTCAAATGTCCGCTGTTCACCTTTCTGACTGTCGAGTTTTGGGACTGCGCACACTTGTTTTTCTGGTCACATCGGCTGGATTTACATGTGCTTATGTGTAAGGCACAATTTGTTGGCTTTTGAAGGGACACTGGTGACACTAGGGGGCGATAAGTCATGACTGAAAAAACTAAATCATGACTTAAAGGGGACCTATTATGCAAAAATCAAACACAGTTTAAACACAGTTGTGTGGCGACAGTCTGCGAATTGAACCAACCTCTAATGGTAAAAAGTTTTTATAATTACACTTCATAAAAACAGTCTGGAGAAACACTTTGATTGACATTCTCTCTTTGTACATGAAGCCCCGCCCATTATGACGATCTCCCTAAGGCAAATAGGTGTAGCTCCGCCCTCTGGCAGTCACCAGAACCGCATCAAAGCCTATAAATAGACAGTTACACAACATTATTTGTGTGGTATTGGGAGCTGAAACTTCACATACACACTCTAGGGACATCAGAGACTCTCTTGTGAATATATATCTAAAATAATAACATAATATATATAAAAGGCGCTCGGTGTCATTCACACAACTACTAATCACCACCATGGCAACACACACAAAGTTAAAGTAATGCAATAAACATGATCAACATTAAATGTAACATAAAACTCCAATGTGCATAACTTGAGAGAAAAAACCCCTAAAAAGAATCATAGTAATGTCAACAAAAAAAGCATAAAAAAATTAAGTGTCTTGAAGGTTTTTCACCATGAAGAAAACACTGTTTAACAGGTTATGTTTTTTCAACCCAGGCTCATTCTGATTACGTGCTCCTGTATCCCCTTCTAGAGAGAGCAAAATACGTCCCAGGAGGTACATTTGTTTTGCATTTTTTGTTTTTGTGAATCTGCCAGAGGCTGCTGTGTATACTTTTTGAGATCTCAAATTTCTCTCGCGAGTGCCATTCGTGCCTGCTCTTCTCGCGTAAATCCACCAGAGGCCGCTGTCGACTGACTGACCGATCGACTGACCCACCCTCCTCCTTTACTAAACCCAACCATAGTGTTTTCAAAAGCACCAGTTGACCCGCACGGATTGACTTACGAGGCGAGGCACTGGACATACTGATAATAGCGGAAAGTCCATACAGAGGTAAGCGGTCAGCTGGTAAGCGTGAAAAGGAACAGCATCATACCGCCCCGTAGCATTCATTTTAAAGATGAAATGCAGCCATACCTCTGGCTACATAACTTGTGATCTCCAGAAATGTATACGGGGCTACGTTTTTCAGATTGAGCCTGTGTTCGGATATTTACCATCACTTTACTTTTTCTTTTTTTTTTTTACCATTGAAATTCCACAGACATTTTTTACAAATACTTTCAAAAGCAGGATCCTATTCCAAAACTTTTGATTATGCATATTTCCCATATACAAAAATCCACTCGGCACAGTTGGAACAGGCGTGACGTTTCTATCAGTTTCTAAAGTGACTCTTTTTAGATTAACAAATTGACAGAGAGTGTGAGAAACGGGAGAATGAGGAAGGTAAGCCACAAACCTATTTATAACAGGCTGTTCCAGGTAAATTGCAGACAAGTTCCAAACGAAATCCGCTGAATGAGACGGTGGGAAAAAAAACTAAAAACAGCGGCATGATCCTGCTACAAAAGCTTGTTGTCTCGGTCTCTGCTCTCCAGGGTCTAGACGCACAGGAACATTTCCTTCAGATGGGAAAAGGGGCTTGTTACCCAGCCAGTACCGGCAACAATGTGGGTGTCTGTCTCACATATAGAGGCTAGATTTCCTAAATACGAGCGCTAAAAAGACAAGCAGCCTTAGCAGCACCGAGCCAATTAAAGCCCACAATAGAACAATGCGGAACTGCTCCAAATAGGCCTCAATTTAAAGCAAGACTTTGCAGGTAAGGGTAAAAATAGGGCAAAAAAATAACTAATAGGTATCAGGATACTTCCCTAGATGATTGATTACATCTTTTTTTTGGAAAGCAAATTTCGGTAGCATTTTCCAATAAGGTTGTATTAGTTTATGTTAAAGAGAACCTATTATGCTCATTTTACAAGGTGTAAAATAAGTCTCTGATGTCCCTACAGTGTTTCAGCTCAAAATACCACACAAATAATGTTTTAACTCTTTGAAGCTGCCCCTTTTAGGCTTTAATCTTAATTGTACCATTTTGGTGACTGTCGCTTTAAATTCAAATGAGATTGAGATGTTTTTATAAAAGAGGGCGGGGCTACAATTGCCTGTGTGTCAGCATAGTGGCCGATTCAAAAACAAGACTAACGTTTTATGCTAATGAGGGAGAGATTGTCACCAATGGGCGGGGCTTTCATCCTCTGATGACACGTACAAAGGAAGAATGTCAATCAAAGTCTGTTTTTATAATGTGTGGTTCTAAAAAATAAAATGAATACATTTGAACTATTAGAAGCTGCTTATATTCTGACTGTTGCCACACGGTTGTGTTCAGACCCTTTATAAAAGTGATTTTTGCATAATAGGTCCCCTTTAATGTATTTACCATCATCAACAAACAATGAACAATACATTTATTGCAGTATTTATTAATCTTTATTAATGTTAGTTAATTGAAATAATGTTCATTGGTAGTTTAAACTTGTTAAATCACATTGAATTTGGATTTTAAGAATACATTAGTAAATATTGAACTGATTAATATATGCTGTCCAAGTTTTGTTCATTATAAGTTCATGTTAGTAAATACAGTATATGACATTAACTATGAAAACCTGTGCGGAAAGTGTGACCCAGATTTTCTAATGTGTTCTGTTTAAGTATGCAAATAAGACATTATTTAATGAACTATACACTAATTTGCATACATTTCTAGCACTAAAGCATTGGAGGAAGTCAGGACCAAAATTCGTGTTTTATTTATTTAACATGTATGAGGCAAAGGTTTTTACGGAGGAGATTCTCCAGTATTAAGAAAATACTGCTAACAGCCAGAAAAAAGTAGTATAAAATGTTGTATAATAATCAGGCAAATTATGTATGAATATTTCCCTCTTTAAAAAAACAAAAGTATAAATATATGAACAAAACTGTGCAGTTTGGTGAATGCAAGTGATTCTAAAAAAATAAAATAAAATAAATGAATAAATAATATATATGAGCAATATCACACGAGTAGCAGTGCGATATGGCTGTATGCCGGCACTGGTGGGAGGCATGCGTTGGCTCAAGGCTGCAGGCCGAGTACCTTAGTGTCTCATCAGTGACTATATAGAGCCATATCGCACTGCTACGAGTGTGATATTGTGTTTATACAACAGATAGACGGCATACTCGGGTATATAAAAAAGAAAATCAAACACAGAGAGTCTCAACCCTTTTTTAAGAGGAACTACTTTCTTCCGCCATTCATACACATCTGCAGCTGATGTCAGAACAGCAGAAACGTTGCTCATTCACCAACATCACTTTAGAGCTAGTGTTTGGATGATTCTCTTGCATAATGTCTAAAGTGATGACAAAACAGGTGATTTTGCTGACATTTTAAGGTTATAAGGCTGAACGACGTGAAATGCCATCAGTCTACAGAGATTACCCAGTATTTCTGTTGCAGTTGGGAGATCACAATAATTAACCCTAAAAAACGAAAGCAACGCACACACTACCAGATTACTGAGGTATAAATACAGCTCTACAACATACAAAAGAGAGAGATCGACTTAGCATGTCACTTACCTGTTCTGTAATGATTTGTTCAGCTGTAGTTTGAAACGTACGCTGAAAAATGCAGTTTTTGTCCCCGAAGGACTTATTATGCGGTCTCTGTCGCCATCTTGTGGCAAAATGTCAACCATCTTTGCTGTGCTCAGTATGACCAGCTGGCCGCCAACGTGCTGAATATAAAGTAGGCACTAATCTTATAAATAAACTGCACATTTGCAATCTAAACAACTACATTCTTACCTAAAAAAGCCTCAAAAGTACATTGACCAACAGCTGCAATATTTGTCAAACTAGTCCTCTGCTTGCCACTCATGTGGGCGGAGTAATACACAAGGGTGAAGAGTGCTCATATTAGTTTAATATCGCACGGCTATCAGCCAATCAGATTCGAGAACCAGACAGAACTGTTGTAAAAATATACATATACATTGTAATAAAATCTTGCTGGCTTATTTTTTTTAGTTGCATCAATTTAACTTGTCTTGTTATCTCAACTCAAGCATCAAACTGACTAAAATTATTAAGTTAAACTTTGTGTAACTTAATTTTTTTGTTGAAACCTGATTAACGTATTAAACTAAGTAACAGTAACACAAGGACACTTGTTGTTATGACTTCTTTTCATATAACTTTTTTGTGTATATAAGAAAACAGCCTTTATGTGTAGTCATTAAAATCCCAAACTGATAAAGTGAGACAAAAGAAACACTAGTTTATTTCAGACGTTTTCTTTATGTTATGGCTCGAATATCACTTTCTAAACTGCCCAAAAAATCTCCCAGTGCCTTGCTTTTGGTGAAATCAAGTTTGTATTCTTCCAGACAAGTGATTTTTATTTATTTATTTAAACCGAGAGGAATCTGATTGTTTGCAGCAGAACAAGGTGATTATAATTAGAACTGAGGCTTCATCCTTCAAGATCTTTCTCTTTCTGCCACGAGTGATTGTATTTACGAGATGCGAGATCATGCGAACATCACAATCGTGTGATTACCGGGAGGAAATTTAGTTGGCAGCCTGTCAGTTTAGGAAACGTTAATTGGCGTCGATCATAATCAATTAATGCTGGAAGTTGTGAATGGCAGTACTGTTGATGATGACAGCTCATTTAACTGCTTTATGAGGAATGATGAGGTTTGCCTGACATTGATCCACAGCATTCCCTGTGAAAGCAGGAAAACTGGAATGAAGTGCGTTAGTACTAAATTAAGGCATTAGTTTTTTTCCCATAGGATTAAGAAAAGAAAAAAGTAATTGTTAAAGTGTTATGAGCCATGAACCGAACCGAGAATCACAGCACTGCAAACTTTGATCTAAAGCAAAGAAGTGTTTGAAAATCAGACAAAAAGATAAACACACAAATCGGTCTTTACTGAACTCTGCACTTTAAGACGGAGTGAAATGTACTCTTCTTATTTTCATATGTGTATATAGTAGTGCCTGTTATAAACAATGTACACTGTAAAAAACAACTTACTGAACAGATTTTTTGTGTTGACTTTGTGCTGTGTTGGCTTTTCACCCAAGTACTGCACTTGACTCGATTTAAGTTGAGTCAACTAAAAAAAGCTCTGCAGCATGTTGCCTTACAATTTTATGTTGAGACAACCTTTTTTTTGTTACAGTGTATCAGTGCTCGTCTTTATTTTGTAATAATGTATTTCCCCTCATAACCTTTTATCAAAAACCATAACCCCATCCCACCCCCCACCCCCCCTTCGAAACGACTTTTCTTATGTAAAGAAATTCTGGGTTCCACATGATTAATTTGTGTTGGCTCAACATGAAGGAGCTAAGTTAACTTATTAGTTTTTATAAATTTAAATGAATTGAACCTAATTCTTGAGTTTTTTTTAAGAAAACTTTAATTGAATTAATATTGTGTATGACTCCCATGAGCTGTGGAGGCTGAAGTATGGGAAGGAGCGCTATCCTGCTGAAGAATTTGCCTTCTTCTGTGGTTTGTAATGTAATGGGCAGCACAAATGTCTTGATACCTCAG
>CAIGQW010005321.1:1377564-1387564 GCA_903798125.1 Danio choprae | reverse complement strand
ATGTGTATATTCGATTTATAGTATGTATTTTAACAGACGCCTTTGCCATTTATTGGTGCACGTTCAGTCACCGTTCAGTGAAATTCAGTTTTATATCAAAAATACTGAGAATCACATGTCTGTTGAAATGCTGTAGCTCATCAGTGCTTACTGTACGCCAGAATCTCCTCATTATCTTTTAAAACTACAGAAAACAAATGAGTTTGATTAACAAATGAGCTGTAATTGAATTAAATATATATATTTGGTTCACCGAAGCATGCGTATGTATATATACAGAAAGCAAGCTGACCACCCCGCAATAGTTAATGTATAATTCACTCACTGCTTATCTTCGATTATAAACATCAGATCTGGCATTTGCGTGCTAATAAAAGCCACAGTCGTATTCCAAACCCGTGCGCTTCACGACACAGACAGCCCTGATCCGCCCCAGCTACAGATGCAGATTGGGCCAGTATGTTCTCTAGAGGAGAATCACACTGATGTTTCCTGACAAGCTTCATTCCACAGGAGAGAAGGGTCTGTCACCAGGACACCATCGCCCAAACGCTCGCCTCGGGCCTTCTTCCACACTGACTCACATCCTACAAACAAGACACTAAAAATAACAGCGCAGAAAAGGTAGAGAAACAGCATGAAATATCCATGAAACAGTCCAATGTACGATTTTCTTTGGGAACTCTACTGAAATTTGCTTCCTTTTGCTCTATTGAAGGCATCGATGGTTTAATTTTGAACCAGTTTGTTTCAAATTGGATTGTGGTGTAAATATATCCAGAATTAGAAATGCTCGAACAAGCGTTAAAGAGCAACTTAAAGGGGAGCTATTATGCATGAATCACTTTTATAAGGGGTTTAAACAGTTTACGCTGTGAATATAAGCAGCTTCTAATGGTAACAATTTATTAATTGTATTTTTTATAATCACATTTGATAAAAAACACTTTGATTGACGTTCTCCCTTTGTACGTGTCATCAGAGGGGGAAAGCCCCTCCCATTAGTGACCATCTCTCCCTCATTAGCATAGGACGTTAGTCTTGTTTTGAATGTGCTACTATACTACTACACTCTGTTAAAGAGCACAATCTCATTTGAATTTAAGGCGACAGTCACCAAAATGGCACAATTAGGATCGAAGCCTAAAAGGGGCAGCTTCAGAGAGTTATAAAACATTATTTGTGTTGTATTTTGAGCTGAAACTTCACATACACACTCACACCAGATACTTATTTTACATCTTGTAAAAAATGGCCATAATAGGACCCCTTTAATAGATTTGGTTCTAAAACACTGAGTTGCACTTCTAAAAGAAAAGCAGTTTCAGGCTTATATTACAATTAAATAAATGATTTCGAACTAATATCCTGCTGAGTCTGGAAGTTTTTCAAAGTGGTTTAAAAGTGCATGTTCTCGCTTTATTTGCTGCGAATTAACTTTGCCTGTTTCCACCTGTTAATAATGTATTTTCAGGGATTTGAACTGTATATGTGATCTTTTCTTCTTATTTTGCCCTGCTTAACTTTGTTCAGAGAACTCAACGTGATCACGTTTAAAGCCTTGTAAAAAAAAAATCTGGGTATACCTAGGCATAGTTCAGCGTATGCAAATACCGTCATACCGTGAGCCGCAGACACCATTGTTTTCCCGTTCTCGTGTAAATTCCATAAGTGTAAAACCATGTTGGATAATACTCAATTCATCTTTATTTCTATAGTGCTTTTGCAATGTAGATTGTGTCAAAGCAGCTTAACAGTTAGTAAATTGAAACTGTGTCAGTCCAGTTTTCAGAGTTGAAGTTCAGTTTAGTTTAGTTTAGTGTGGGTAAATTTTCAATGCTGAATGTCCAAACACTGAAGAGCAAATCCATCGATGCTCAGCTTCACAAGTCCCAAACCAAGCAAGCCAGTGGCGACAGTTGCAAGGAACAAACTTCACCAACTGACAAAAGTGAAGGAAAAAAACCTTAGGAGAAACCAGGCTCAGTTGGGCATGACCATTTTTCCTCCGGCCAAATTCCTGTGCAGAGCTGCCGTCTAGGTGCTGGAGACCAAATAGAAAACAAAACAGACTGTTGCGTGACTCACGAGGCACGCCCTCAGCATTTAGGTCTGGTTTTACGTCATCCAGACCTGACGAGCAGCCATCCTGAGATCACTAGCCAACACAGACTGATATGTTTCTCTGGGATTATTAGTCTAGTTATCTAGTCTTTATTGTGTAAACCACAATATTTCCTAGTGAGACAACAATGATCATTTTCCTCCCTTGATTATCTATAAGTTTATTTTTAACTTACTATATATGTGGGACTTTTATTTTGAAAAACAGGAGACGTGTATTGTTTACTGTGTGTCATCTGTTCAGACGTGCTTCAGGGTGCAAAATGCAGAATTTACAGATTATACATTTATTCAACTCAGTTTTTTTTTTTTAAGTTTTTTATTCCTGGATAAAAAAAAATATAATAGGAAAAACATCACTTGGGATAAGAAAAGATCTAATGCTACTTAAGGTTCAACTCGACATTAATGTGGCAGCGAGGTGTTAGAACAAGGATTTATCTTCATCAAAAGTAGGTTTCAGGACCAACTTGGAGCCAAAATGGCAGCCAGTTCACAGGTGACTTGCAGTGTTGGTGGTTGAAAGGTAGCTGTAGGTGTGATTCGTAGCCGGTGGCATCGTGCCATTAAGACAAGCAGAGATCTGATCAGGCTCAGCTGGGGCACCTCATGATCATTTCGGATGATGAAAGACTAAACACCCCAGGTTGCGTCCTCTAATGATGTTCCAGAAACTGCACTGAGCTTATTCATCTGCTGAGGTGAATGTTTTTGTGAGACTTCTTCCGTTCAACCTCCTGTTTTTGTATTTTGTATGTCTTTCGGAAATGATCCCACCTTTAGTGACTGGTGTTAATGTTAAAATAAACACTTGACTAATCAAGTAAATACACCATCAATGTTTGTGGCAGCCTAGAGCAGCACAAAGGCTGATTCACTTCATTATAAGCTATAGATCTTCCTCGTCTTTGAGAATGGCTGATTAGAGAAGACTATTCATAAATAAAACACAATTCAAGTTTGCTGGACACTTTCTTGGAGAATGTTGATGGAAATTGAACTTTACGTCTGTTAACCCTGATCAACAAGAAGAAATATAAAAAATTTAAATGTAGATTTTCCCTCCCTCATTAAAGAAAGTTTTACTTCATCCGTATGACATATACAGTAAGTTTGAAATTCATGTACAATCAAAAATCCAGAGTTTATTTTACATTATGAATGATCCTTAATTTGATGTACACTTTAAAAACTTATATAATCAATAAGTCATGGCAACATCTTTTTTCTTAATGATAAATTATTAAACTAAATCATGTTTCAGTTTATTTTTTAAGTTCTTTTGGGTCAGTTTTATATGATTTAAGTTCAAATTACTTGTTGGATTAATTTGATTCAACTTAAAAATGTAAAGGAACACTAAGTTTTTTTGACAATAGGCTTAATTTACAACTCCTAGAGTTAAATAGTTGAGTTTTACGATTTTTGAATCCACGATTAAGCCAATCTCTGGGTCTGGCGGGAGCACATTTAGCTTAGCTTAGCATAGATCATTGAATCATATTAGACCATTAGCATTTCGCTTAAATGACCAAAGAGTTTAGACAATTGTCCTGTTTAAAGCTAGACTTTTCTGTAGTTACATCATGTACTGACTGACGGAAAACGAAGACGTGCTATGGCTAGGAACTGTACTTTTATTCTGATGTAAAAATCAAGAGACTTACCATGGCTGTAGCAGGCTCAATAATACTGATATATTAAGCTTTAAATTGAAACTCATTTTTGAGTGAGAAACTAATGGTCTAATCTGGCTCAATGATATATGCTAAGCTAAGCTAAGCTAAAAGTGCTACTACCAGACCCAAAGATCGGCTAAATAGATAAAAAAAAAGGTAAATCTTAACTATTTAACTCTAGGGGATTTGTAAAATGGGCCTATTTTATTTAATTTTTTTAAAAATGGATTGTTCCTTTAAGGCCACCATGTAAACTTTTTAGTGTAGCATCCACTAAAGTTAGTTTCCATACAGCATAGTTTCCATAAAGCGTAGTTTCCATACAGGTTTCCACCAATGCTTTCCCCATCTACCATAGACTTACATTAGGACTTAGTTGAGTCATAACATTTCCGGCTGCTGCATCCCAATTCGCATACTATCCATCCTAAATAGTATTCAAACATAGAATTAGTATGTCCCAAACCATAGTATGTTGAAAGCAGTATGCCAAAGCTTCCTGGAAGGTTTACTACTTCCATTACAATATCGAAGTGTAGAATAATATTGGCCACAATACATTGAGTTTTGGACGTAAATTCAATTAGAACTAGGGGGGAGTTTAAACAAACTACAAACATGGTGGATGCGCGAGACCAACCGTCAAGTAGTGAGGCTTTGGTAAAGTTGTTTAAATGACTATTAATTAACATCTAGCCATCTGGAAAATATTTAAATAACGTTTTCCATTATATATTTCATCTGCAACAACAATATGAACTTATATAAAGATGTGTTTGGACATTAACTTCATTCATTCATTCATTTTTCTTTTCGGCTTAGTCCCTTTATTAATCTGGGGTTGCCACAGCAGAATGAACCGCCAACTTATCCAGCATATGTTTTACACAACGGCTGCCCTTCCAGCTGGAACCCATCACTGGGAAACACCCATACAATTAACTACGGACAATTTAGTTTACCCAATTCACCTATACCGCATGTCTTTGGATTTGTGGGGGGAAACTGGAGCACTCGGAGGAATCCCACGCCAACATGGGCAGAACATGCAAACTCCACACAGAAATGCCAACTGACCCATCTGAGACTCGAACCAGCGACCTTATTGCAATGAGGCTACAGCACTACCCACTGCGCCACCACGCCGCCTCAGACATTAACTTCTGAATGCATAGTTATCCAATGATCTGAGGAGATTTCTCTGCATGAAAGACTCATTAACACACAACTGAATCTTCAATAAGGTTGGTATTTAAATGACATGTGGATGATATGTCGAGATGATTGACAGGGGCGTAACTAAGCAACATAACGGTCCATTAATGATGAAGTAGTATGTCAGCATACTCTACTACACACTCAAAAGTATGTACTTTATTGTGAGGTCAACTTTTAGAATGTAGTATGTGAATTGGGACGCAGCAAAAAGTCTTTCTGAGGAGATCGGCATGCTAATATCTTCCCAATAACTGCCTCTGCATATTATTCCGCGATCGGAGCGCAGCAGATATTGCTTACTTCACCTTTAACCATATTTGGCCCACAAGGTGTCTCATAAATACTTCAGACAGAGCGCGGAGAATAATTCCCATTAGTGCACTGCTCTCTTCTTTTGCGAAACATCCTCAGGCAGGTGTACAAAATCTATTGCAAACCGTGCCGTTGCGAAACACCTCCATTCTGTTTCTTTCTGAAGCACCTGTTTAAAAGCCCCTCTGCCTCTCTTTTCAGAAAGCGTTAGCGATTTGCTGATGACGAATGATGCTGAATTTGAGGCCATTAGTTAATTAGTAGATCATAACATCCCTAAGGACAAAAGAAGGCCCAGAGTGGCTTCCTCTATCAGAAGCGTGTGTCATTAGATGAGAGAGAGACACTAATTAGAGGGCTGAAAGAGTCTAGATATTATATAAAGGCTCCCTGAGCTCCGTGCCGTACAAACAGGCGCACATTTAAAAGTAATATACAGGCCTGTTGTCTCCCTGCATGGAGAATGCCTAAATCTAATTTTGGGGTTTCAAAATCAATAACCCCTCCGCTAAAAGCTCGGCTTGTTAGCATGCGAGGCGCATCTGGGAAATGGAAGAAGATTTTTTGAGGTGTTGTCGCTCTCGTGTTGTTAGAACAGTCGATTTCTCATATGCGATGGTGCAAATTGATGAAAGCGGACACTAAGACTTCACCTCGTTGCGATAGAGTAAATGTGTTTTTATAATTTAGCTTAAATAAATCAATACGGAAGGACATTCGTGGTTCTTTTTTCGCGATGTAATGTAAATATATAATAGTATATTTCTAAACCGTATTAGCGGTGGGGCTTGAATTTATTTATTGAGAATTGATTGGATCAGGGAAAGTGGGGTAGCAGGGGAAGCTTGTAAAATAACAGTGCTTTGATTGGAAATTTCAAAGTAGGGCTGTTTTAGAGCTTTTCTAGATAGAGACGAGGCGGGAATCATTACATTAATCATTAAGAAAATATGAATTATTGAGAGCCGGAATGTTTGAAGGTGTGCTGCAAATAGGGTCTGTTATTGAAAGTATAGTTTTCTTGTTTTACTGTCCAACCTTAAAGGGGACCTATTATGCAAAAATCACTTTAAACACAGCTGTGTGGCAACAGTTTGTGGATATAGCCACAAACCACAGGCATTTGTAGCTCCGCCTTCTTTTGAAAAGAGCACAATCTCATTTGAATTTAAAGCAGCAGTCACCAAAATGGCAGAATTAGGATCAAAGCCTAAAAGAGTCAGTTTTTAAAAAGGTCTAAAACATTATTTGTGTGCTGTTTTGAGCTGAAACTTCACATACACACTCTAGGGACATCAGCAGGGCTGGATTAAGAACACACTAGGCCCTGGGGCTATAGCAAATCCAAGGGCCCCATTTATTAATATTGTTTTTTCATATATATATATATATATATATATATATATATATAGCTATTGTTATTGTGGTTATTATTAATAATTTACTAATTAATATTATTATCCAATTTTTTTCTATTTTATTAAAATAGGCCAGCAAGTATACAAAATTAAATAATGACATAATATGAACTGTAAAGTTCAAACAGGCTGCCGAAATCGGCAAAACAAAAAACCTTTGCAATACTTCCTAAATTAGGCCTTTATAATAAATACTTTAAATAGGGGTTTACTTTCAGAACTTTAGCTGACCATAAATCACTACTGATAGGATATCTTTAAAATCCATGCTTCTAATATCCAAAAATTGTGGTCTTCTGAGTTACAGCAGGCTAGCATCCTTTTTTTATTTTGGTTTGCATCAGATATATTGTCTGATGAAAGCCACCGTCAATATTTCATTGCTCCATATTATTACTGTCATTTTCACAAAAGAGGCAAAGCAAACATTCATAAAATAATTTGTTTTCGAGCTGGTTCAGTTAGACTTACTGTAAAGCATAACCGAGTGTATTTACTTGAGATGCATACTCCGCAACCATGGACATTTGGATATCTGCTTGTGTATGCTGTTGGATTTGTTCGCACACTGTCTCGGTTATATTGTGTGATGGAAGGATTGTGCGGGTACACATGGGTTTCTTGAGTCTAGCTGTAACCGCTGTTACAGACTGAAAGGAATAACTTACTTTATTGATGTGCGAAAGCATAACACAAAGAGGTGTTTTCTGACGTCATGGCACAAATGAATTCTTCAGCCAATCAAGGGCCCCCTTCTTCCGCGGGCCCTGGGGCTTCAGCCTCACCTACCCCTTATGTTAATCCCGCCCTGGACATCAGAGACTTATTTTAGATCTTGTAAAAAGGGGCATAATAGGTTCCCCTTAAACAATTTTAAACATAAGGTCACGTGTCTTATTATAACTTGAACATGAAGGGTTTTCAGTGTGAGCCTCTTCAAATTAGTTTAGATGTACAAATAATTTAGCTCCATTATGCTGTTTTATGTAAGTAAATAAATAAATAAATCATGTAATATTTATCGGTCATAGATTTATTTGTTATATATCTTAACATTTTATTAGTGTAAGCCTAAATGCATTGGTTTAGAGTGCAAATAAAGTGCACGCTGGTTCCAGAAGTATATTTTTCTTTTAATTTTTTCTCATAGAGATTTACCAATTTTTTTTTTTTTTTAACCAAACCAACCAGCCATGAGCTGAATCCCAACATGCCGTGGCAAAGGTTTAAGCCTGTGACACCGTAAACCACTTTCATGAGAGAAAAAACTACAATCCCATGAAGCATTGCAAATGATGCAATCACATTATAAACAACAGATATAAAAGGGTCATTCAATGTCAGCCATTTTTTATGTTCTTTAATAGTGAGACCCAAATTTTAATGGTCATGGATGGATATTTACTGAGTAATCTATTATTTTGTAGAGCGGGGTCAAAATTAACATTTAAGTTTGAAGCCAAATTGGATGGCGGTAAAAATGACTTTGTATCATTAAGTTATTTTTACAAAGAGATTGGTGTTGTAGGTCCATATTAGTGAAGTCTGTTGGCTTTCTTAGTTCTTTATAGGCTGATGGTGACAGCTAAAAAAAAAAAGCACTTAGAGTTTTTAATCTCCCCAATTTTTTTGCATATTTGTAGCTCAAGGAGTATTGCAGTTTAACAGTATTGCAGTAATCTCAAATTTTTTTTTTTTATTCATTCATTTTCATTTCGGCTTAGTCCCTTTATTAATCTGGGGTCGCCACAGCGGAATGAACCGCCAACTTATCCAGCATATGTTTTACGCAGCGGATGCCCTTCCAGCTGCAACCCATCACAGGGAAACATCCACACACACTCATTCACACACATACACTAGCGACAATTTAGCTTACCCAATTCACCTGTACTGCATGTCTTTGTACTTGTGGGGGAAACCGGAGCACCCGGAGGAAACCCACGCTAACACAGGGAGAACATGCAAACTCCACACAGAAATGCCAACTGACCCAGCCGAGGCTCGAACCAGCGACCTTCTTGCTGTGAGGCGATTGTGCTACCCACTTCGCCACTGTGAGGCCCTGTTTTCTTCCAATATATATATCATCAATATATATTTCAAGAGTTCACACTTAGCTGATGATTAATTATAAAGCTTGTTTGGCATGCTGTCCCGGGAGAGAGCCCTGAGCTCATAGATCCTCGAGCCCGGGGCTCCCTCCCGTTTGCAAGGCGAGAGGGGAGTTTGAGCTCAGGTAGGTCTCGAGAACTCCCCTGCTTTAGTAGCTAATGAACAGATAGTGATTGCTCTTGAGATGACTACTTACTAGGAGCATGTCTATGATGCCGATTTGGATTAGTCAATTAACTTAAGTTGCGTGTTTTTGGACGGTGGGAGGAAACCGGGGAACCCGGTGGAAACCCACGTGAGCATGGGGAGAATGTGTAAACTCCATACAGAAACGTCGGCTGGCTTGGTAAGGACTAGATCCAGTGACGTTCTTGCTGTGAGGCAATCGTTAAACTCTACACATATTCAGTGGTCAAAAATTAAATGTGTGTCAATTTTACATAAACCTGATTACTCGAGGAATGTCTGAAGAACAAATAATGTTGAAACTAGAAATCTGTCTCATTTACCTCTATCAAAGCAACTGCATATTTACAACTTACCTGAGCGTCAAAAAATATACATTTTGTAAAGTTTGATTAAATAGTAAAAATACACCATAACATTGAATATTTTGTCTTTCATCACAATTTATGTTATATCATTTATCTCTTTCAGCTCAATAAACTACAAATGTTCTGCATATTAATAGTTGTTATAACACAGCTGTCTGGAATACTCCATTCTGATTGGTCAGTCAGGACATTCCAAGGTATGTTATTCCCAAATAACAACCGCTAAATAACGCAGACTCATCCGGGAACTTCAAATCACGCTGACCATCAGTGAATACATTCACATCCTTATAATTACATCCCCATTCATATGTATCTGCTTGTCTGTCACGCTATGTTTTTTTGACTCTTTGGCGCCGTCATGTGAATAAATAATACGTAGGTTAGTATTCTTTATTTAGCTGTTTTCGTTTCAGTATGCTTTGCATTTTTGACTGTTCGGCGCCATCTTGTGTCTAAATAATGCTCAAGTTAGTGTATACTCCATCAGCTGTTTCCGTTTCTGTCAGCTTTACATTTTTAACTGTTTGGCACCATCTTGTGACTGGATAATGCACAGGTTAGTGTATACTCCATCAGT
>CAIGQW010005321.1:1360490-1377164 GCA_903798125.1 Danio choprae | reverse complement strand
ACATATATACATACACATGAAAAGCTTAAAGTATACATAAACATGAAACATAATACAAAACACAACAAATACAAATCAAATACATTCACAATAAAAACTAAGCAAGCTATATTAATTTAACACTTAGGACTAATAATGGCAAAAGTTTGATTAAAAGTTAATATATTGCATAAGTATGACCATATTTGTTTTCTCTGGAAGAAATGACACTTTTTGAGCCCATCTTTGTGGCTTTGGAGGTTAAAAATGTTCTTTATTTGTTGGATAAGAAGCTGATTTGAAAATTCTAAGAGAATTTGTGAACAGCGTTGGGTATCGTGTTGTGTCTTCATTTGCTGTGTGTTCATGCTAATAATCTCACACTGTTGATTTAGTTTGATAGAAAACAGGGAAACAGCAAAGACTCTTTATGTTGTGTGTTTTATTACAGTGGGCCATTGGCCATGGATCAATTGGTACCGGGCTGCACAAGAAATCATTAATTATTTCCAGTTTATTTATTATCTGAGTCTGACCAATATTTTATTTAGAAAAATCTTTTACCTTGAAAAATGACCGTATTCTCTTGTTTACGCCTTGGTCATTTGAGTGCCAAAATTGAACCCACAAGCAGCAAAATGAGTAAGAAACAGACGTCTTTGGAAAGTTTCTTTGCAAAGGGGAAAAGACCCAGTGAAGGACCCGTTAACTGCCAAGGAATGGATCCGCAATTTGTCAACAAATCAGGTGAATCCAGCATGTCTGTGCAAGAAGAAAATCAACTGCTGGAGATCGCAAATGACGGCGGTTGTTCACATATCGTGTTTTTTCCGAACGCAAGTTCGTTATTTCCAATTGAGACATGCATATTGGAGGCGCACGTGGCCCCCAGTTAAAAACATCTCAAGTTTTCAGAATGCCTCAAGAGCACCACAAGTCAAGTGACAAGAACTGACTGATCAGCTTTATTCTTTTGTATGGGATATACACATTTCGGTAGACTAATTACCTCAGACAAACACCCAAACACTGCAGTGCTTTTTAATTTTCTCCATAAAAAACTTGTATCAGAGTTGCAGCTATGTTTTGCCAGCTTGTCATCCTCTGATGGATGTCGTCCATCCTAAACGAATGGTAGCGTAGCAATCTAAGTACACCCCCAACCTCTGGGGCCACGGTAAAATTGTCAAGCATTGACCGGTCCGCGGTTGGGGACCACTGTTTTATTAGACTGCACAGAGCAGCATTATAACATTAGAACAACACATTTAGATCATTAAACAGTAGATAATTGATATAACTGGGATTTTTGTATGTCCCATATGTAATGAAAACCACAACTGCCATGATTTCACGCTTAATCATGGCCTCATCAAACTATGTCTTTGTCTGTTGTGAATATGCGCCCTCTAGTGGTGAATATTGCATATTGTGTCCTTAATTCCTTCACATATGCATTTGTTAAGGGGTTATTGCTGACATTAGTAGTGCTTTTGTTGTTCCGTCTCTTTGCTTAATTTCTGACTGTAAAAACAAACTGTGGCCCATTTGAACGATTCAAAGCACATGTGCGAACTGCTCGTACATCATTGTATGATTATGTTGCAATTGAATATATTGCAATTGACAGCTCTGGTATTTAAGTGGCGCTAAAATAAGGCCCAAAAACCTGCCTTCTGATTTAGTCAGGTACAAACTGGTCATATACAGTAAGTACCAGGGTTTTGATTACTAATTCATATTATTATTATATTACTTATTCATGACTCAAATGTTCTTTTATCTGTATTAGGATGACAAACCGGGTGGCTCATTGGTTAGCACTGTCGCCTCACAGTGAGAAGGTCGCTGGTTCGAGTCCCGATTGGGCCAGTTGGCATTTCTGTATGGAGTTTGCATGTTCTCCTCGTGTTGGCATGGGTTTCCTCCGGGTGCTCCGGTTTCCCCCACAGTCCACAGACATGTGCTATAGGTGAATTGAATAAAACTAAACATGTCCACAGTCTATGAGTGTGTGTGTAAATGAGTGTGTATGTGTGTTTCCCAATTCTGGGTTGCGGCTGGAAGGGCATCCGCTGCGTAAAACATATGCTGGAACAGTTGGCGGTTCATTCCGCTGTGACGATCTCTAAAATAGAGACTAAGCCGAAGGAAAATGAATGGATGACAGATGTCAAACCAAACAGCTTTATGTAGATTATCCAGAGTTATGCAATGTTTTCTGAGTTCTCCAAAAGCTCAATAGAGAATTCAAAACTTTAATTTTAGATCTTAAAATGTTCTCCAACGTTGCATCAGACTGTAAAAGCCCTTTTCTGTTCTAATTGGAGCCTTTAAGATTATCTTAAGTGTTTTTAAGTGCACCTCATCTTCAAAGACATAAAGGAAGTCTTCAATGAGCAAATCCACTGTTGAAGGGTCTCATGCAATTACCGTCATCATCCGGAATCGTACGGATGGTTACTATATAAAACAATTACTTGTAATGCCAGTGAACCAGCAATTTTTTTTTAAAGAGGGCTTTTTGTTTGTGCATATCTATATTTGCTACATTCAAGGACCTGGTCTTAAACGATGAATGGCGTATGCGCTGGTGTGATGAGTAACAGATAAAAACATGCAGGAGTCGTATGATTCATGCATTTTTATTTTTTTTTAAGTCATGCAGTCACTTCTAGGCTGAGACATCTGCAATCTCTAGTTTTCCAGCCCAGTGGACGCTACATTTCCTCTCTGTTCGTAATAGACAAATCACTCAGAGCAGCCCAAATATGCTGAGAAATCTCATTTAAAATCCTTCAGCCTGGAATTTCAAAGCCAGATCAGCCAACCCACAACTGCTGCAGTGTCTTGATGACATATGAATTTAATCACATGACAAATCAGAAACACAAGGAGACAAGAGTATCTTACCCTCCGCCACCTCCCGACCCTGCGGGAGAAGATGCAAAGATGAATTCATTTATCTGTTGTATAGTCTTTCTTAGATGTGTCCTGAAGTGTTTTAGTCTTTATGTGCATTCAGGAGGCATTTACAGATCACCTTTTCAACTAAAAACTAAAGACTTTTTTTCTGTTCATTCATTCATTTATTCATTTTCCTTCGGCGTAGTCCCTTATTTATCAGGGGTCTTCACAGGAGAATTATCCAGCAACCATTTCAGCATAGGCCATGCGGTGGCGCAGTGGGTAGCACAATCGCCTCACAGCAAGAAGGTCGCTGGTTCGGGCCCCGGCTGGGTCAGTTGCCATTTCTATGTGGAGTTTGCATGTTCTCCCCGTGTTCGTGTGGGTTTCCTCCGGGTGCTCCGGTTTCCCCCACAAGTCTAAAGACATGCGCTATAGGTGAATTGGGTAAGCTAAATTGTCCATAGTGTATGTGTGTGAATGAGTGTGTATGGATGTTTCCCAGTGATGGGTTGCGGCTGGAAGGGCATCCGCTGCGTTAAACATATGCTGGATAAGTTGACAGTTCATTCCAGTCCATTCATTAATAAAGGGACTAAGCCAAAAAGAAAATGAATGAATATTCCGGTTTTATGCAGCGGATGCCCTTCCAGCTGCAACCCAGTACTGGGAAACATCCATACACACTCATTCACACACACCCTATATTCACATACACTACGGCCAATTTAGTTTATTCAATTCAAGTCAAGTCAAGTCGAGCTTTATTGTCATTCGGCTACATGTGTGGACATACAGAGGAACGAAATGTCGTGTCTCGCAGGACAACAGTGCTACATGGATTAATCATGAATACAAACACAACACTGGACATAAGAGCTATTATAAAAAACCTATGCATAACTAACATATATTATAAAATAGAATAAAATACTTAAACTATACACATAAGACAGGCTATACAAGTACTTTTACATGAGACTGAACAATGTTGTGCAGAATACTATGCAAAAAAAGGTATTTAAGGTCTAATATTGTGCAAGAGGTGTTTAAGGTTGAAGCAAGCAGTGCAATATGATTGTGGTGCATTTCTAGTAAACATTGAGTTCTTGTAAGATGGAGTTTAGATAAAGTGTCAGGTGCATAAGAGAGAAGAGTGTTTCTACAGGTGGTTTGTCAAGCCCACTCACCTGAATGAAGCACAATTTAAAATGCACAGTGTTTCCAAGAGACATGGAGTGATTAAGAAAGTGTCCTGTAGCGCATGTGTTTGGACTGTGGGGGAAACCGGAGCACCCGGAGGAAACCCACGGGAACACAAGAACATGCAAACTCCACACAGAAATGCCAGCTGGCCCAGCCGGGACTCGAACCTTCTTAAAGTGAGTCAACAGTGCTATCCACTGAGCCACCGTGCCGCCTTTCTGTTCATACACCACAATAGCATGTTGGGGGCCTTAAAAATGCAGGTTAAAAACTAATTTAAAACAGAAAAAAAAGTTGAAGTAAACGAAAGAAAAAAGGTTTCAATGTGAAATTGTAGAAAATAAGGCTGTAAACTACAAAATTGTGATCATGTGACATCATGCGCATGTGTATTATGTGTTTGTAAATCACTTTGACAGTGTTAAGATTATTGCACACTGAATCCGAAATTGTCGTCCGTAATTTTCACACATTAAAAAATAAATTTAACCTCATGTTGTGTGTGTGTGTGTGTGTGTGTGTGTGTGTGTGTGTGTGTGTGTATGTGTGTGTGTATGTGTGTGTGTGTGTGTGTGTGTGTGTGTGTGTGTGTGTGTGTGTGTGTGTGTGTGTGTGTGTACACTGCCTCCAAAACCTTCGTCCGTCATAAAAAAATATGAATCAGGTTCGATTTGTTTTCTATTTTTTGCATCCGAATAGGCGCTTTGAGAGTTGCTTTGAGTATTCAGAGCAGCTGTACAAGCTTAGTGTTTGTCTGAGAGCTGTCTGACAATTAATCTCATTCGTTCATTCGTTCATTCATTTTCCTTCAGCTTAGTCCCTTATTTATCAGGAGTCGCCACAGCGGAATGAACTTATACGCTACTGCCATTTTTTGTTTACCCAATTCACCTATAGCACATGTGTTTGGATTGTGGGAGAAACCGGAACACCCGGAGAAAACCCACAGGAACATGAGGAGAACATGCAAACTCCACACAGAAATCCCAACTGGCCCAGCTGGGACTTCTACCAGCGAACTTCTTGCTGTGAGGCGACACTGCTAACCACTTATTAATCTCAACACCAATCAGAATGCTAAAGATTTGGGGTTTAAGAACTGCTCTAAATCTCTTATAGGTGCGTCCGTCATTTCAATTTCAATTGGTGTGTGTGTCTGTCTGTCTGTCTGTCTGTGTTTCTGTATCTTAAACAAACTGCAAGTCTCTATTCAAGATCAGGTGGTTTACAGAAATTGGTGGTCTTCTTTTTAATATTAGGCTGATGCACAATGTGATGCGAACCAAGCTACTTATAGCAAATTATAGACTTGGTACTTGGTACTATAGTACTTTTTACAGTACACAGCTGATGTTCGAGCTATGGCTGTGTGTAATGTTAAAGATATTTCCACATTTTATCCAACAAGAACCTTATTTACAACCAAACTGGGCAATGCCATTCTAAAAGCGTACTAGAAACTGATTACCAAAGGGAGCCCGTCACTCTCAACTGCTAATTAACTTTTTTATGACCGCATTATGAATAGCTTAATTGGATTAATTTTTTCAACCCATCCAAAGCACCACGGAGGAATCTCTGCATTTGAGCTGTATATATTTCCCTGTAGTAATTAGCCAGCTTGTTGTCTATCTAACAACACAACCTATGGTGCATAATAAATTAGACTTAACAATGTTCTTTTCTTTTTGTCCGACATTAAGTCATGAGGAAAATTTGTCCTGAATAAAGTGTCGGAAAAGGGCGGATACTTGAATATTATTCATTTTCTTTGGACTTAGTCCCTTATTTATCAGGGGTCGCCACAGCGGAATGAACCGCTAACTATTCTGGGATATGTTTGACGGAGCAGATGCCCTTTAGCTGCAACCCAGTACTGGGAAACACCCATACACTCTCATTCTCACACACACATTCATACATTACGGCCAATTTAGTTCATCCAATTCACCTATAGCGCATGTGTTTGGACTGGGGGAAACCGCAGCACCCGGAGGAAACCCACACAGAAATGCCAACTGGCCCAGCCGGGACTAGAACCAGCGACCTTCTTGCTGTGAGGCGACAGTGCTAACCACTGAGCCACCATGCCACCAGTTTGAATATTCATTCATTTCTTTTCAGCTTAGTCCCTTTATTAATCTGGGGTCGCCACAGGACTGTGGGGGAAACCGGAGCACCCGGAGGAGACCCACGCAAAAACGGGGAGAACATGCAAACTCCACATTCCACACAGAAATGCCAACTGACCCAGCCAAGGCTCGAACCAGCGACCTTCTTGCTGTGAGGCGATCGTGCTACCCACTGCGCCACTGTGCAGCCCTCAGTTTGAATATTATTCAGACATATTCAAGTTTTTTCTTTCAGACTGAGAGAGGAGAAATGATTTGGCAGGCGGGAACAGTTCAGCCGTCCGCAGAGATGAACAGTTGTGTCAGCGAGGCTTGTCAAACTGTCAAAGAAGAGCAATGGCGGCATCAAGCTATCTGCAAATTAATCTCAACACCAATCAGAATGCTAAAGATTCAAGGTTTAAGAACTGCTCTAAACCTCTTAGAAGTGCGTTCGTCATTTCAATTTCAGGTGAAGTCGTTGGAGTCTTCGGTTACGCCAATCATGTGTTGGAAAACTTGAGATCAGACACGTATGACATTGCAATAATGGCGGCGTAATCGAATTCCAGCACAATTTCTTCATCCGTCAAACCCTCGCCGGTGCGCACCGGCTTTATCTCTAGAGGAAGACATCACACAGAGCTGTGAGTAAACCCGCACACACTTAAATTTATCAGATGACACGGCTTTCCTTCCATCAAATAATCTCCAGCGAAGATAATAAAGAGATTAAACACTTCTACTTCTGGACAGGTTTCTCCGTGGAGCAGATCCGAAACTGCTACGGATGGTGGAGCTCATTCATCGCCTAGTTATTTAGAAATAGTGGGGGGAATGGATTCTGCACTTTGACTATGACTAATACAACATTTCAGTTAAACGTATAAGAAGCCAGTGAGGCGTAAAGTAGCAGGAGAGGCTTAAGACTGAGCTGAATAATACACACTCGCGCTCAAAGGGGAGGTGGGTGGGTAAAATACCGTGATTAACGATTTGTGCGATGCTGCTATGTTGATCATCGCTTGGCTGTCGGAGCAGAGAACTGCTATAAACCCAGCAATGAAGATGCTCTTTCAGGGCAGATTGAGTTATTGGTTAGATTCAGGAAGGAACGGCTGATGTGTTGATGAAATATTTTGGCTAATTGGGCCATTTGCTAATCTTTAGTCCTCCTTGATTACTAGTGTTTACTCCGATAAGCTTAACAGACCAATTTAAGTGTCTTTCTGTCTTGTAAGTCTTTAAACTTCAATGGTTTTTTCCCCAGAATTATTATTTGTTTCCTTTTATGATTTAGAAAAGGATTGACGGCACGGTGGCTCAGTGGTTAGCAGTAAGTACCAGGGATTTGATTACTAACCTTATTCATGACTCAAATGTTCTTTTATCTGTATTAAGATGACAAACCGAGTGGCACGAAGGCTCAGTGGTTGGCACTGTCGCCTCACAGCAAGAAGGTCTCTGGTTTAAGTCCCGGCTGAGCCAGTTGGCATTTCTGTGTGGAGTTTGCATGGTCTCATTGTGTTCCCGTGGGTGTTCTCCGGGTGGTCCGGTTACCCCCACAGTCCAAAGACATGCGCTATAGGTTAATTGGAAGAACTAAATTGTACGTAGTGTATGTGTGATGGAGTGTGTATGGTCTCCACAGTAGTGGGTTGCGGCTGGAAGGGCATCCACTGCGTAAAACATTTGCCGGAATAGTTGGCGGTTTATTTCTCTGTGGCGACCCCTGATAAATAAGAAACTAAGCCAAAGGAAAATGAATGAATGATTTAGAAAAGGAAAAAAAGCTTCTTATATTATCTTGTATATTTCTCCTATATGTACCTTGTGTCTGTAATGTCATTCAACATTGTTTTCAGGCATCAATACTGTTTTAAATGTATTGATTTGTCACTGGTATTGGAAAAAAACAACAACATATTCGCCTGAGAGGTCGGAAATCACGGTTGTTCAGCTTAGGCTTGTGCCCTCGTCCTTTATGCACTGAAATTCCTCCAGATTCCTTGAATCGTTTAATGATGTTATGCACTGTTGAAGGTGAAATATCCAAATGTCCTCCCATCTTTCTTTGAGGAACATTGTTTTCAAACATTTCAACAATTATCTCGCGCATTTGTTGGCAAACTGGCGATCCTCGGCACATCTTTGCTCCTAAAGGACTAGACCTTTCTTGGATGCTGCTTTTGTACTAAATCATAATTACACCTGTTGACATCACCTGTTTCAAACCACATCATTATTTAACCAGTTTACCTGATTACTAGCCCTAAACTACTCGTGTCCCACATTTTTCAGAGTGTGTTGCAGGTCTGAAGGAGAGGAGAGGATGTATATTTACAAATGGAATGAAGTTGACCAGACAAATCATGAAATATTTTGTGTTCATATTGTCTGCAATGAAATACAAGTCAAAGTAAATTTGGAAATCACTACTTTCTTTTTTTTATTTGCGTTTTCCATACTGTCCACACTTTTTTGATTCAGGGTTATAGCTTTCCAGTTATGCACAACATATAAAATAAAATCTGTTTTGCAACAATGCATTCATAATATAAACAGCTTGTTGTACTAAATCCCGGACGAGTGCCCCTTTTCAGGTAACATTCATTCATTCATTCATTTTCATTTCGGCTTAGTCCCTTTATTAATTTGGGGTTGCCACAGCGGAATGAACCGCCAACTTATCCAGCACATGTTTTACGCAGCGGATGCCCTTCCAGCTGCAACCCATCTCTGGGAAACATCCACACACTCTCATTCGCACACATACACTACGGACAATTTAGCTTACCCAATTCACCTATAACGCATGTCTTTGGACTTGTGGGGGAAACCGGAGCACCCGGAGGAAACCCACGCCAACACGGGGAGAACATGCAAACTCCACACAGAAACGCCAACTGACCCAGCCGAGGCTCGAACCAGCGACCTTCTTGTTGTGAGAGCGATTGTGCTACCCACTGCGCCACCGTGAGGCTTTTCAGGTAACATTTAAAATGTAATTTAAAAAATCAGACATGTTCCTCTCAGTGACTGAATATGTCCATAATGGTTGAATGCTATAGAGTCTTAGGTTCTACATAATACAAAACAATACCGTCTGTCACAAGGCTTAGCCGTTTATTAAACACATTATACGGGTCAGCAGAAAACAAATCAACAGCTATTTATTCACCCTGAACTCCGACAACTTGGATTTTCAATTTGATCCTTCATTTGATTTCCTTTCATGCTGGTAATTGGTGATATTTTGTAAAGACCCTTTTTTATAAGCATGTAAGCACCGGAAGATAAGGGCCGACTGATGGCTCTTTCAAAGGAAATGTTTTTGTGTGCGCTTTTAAACCTCTGTATTCGTATCCCTACTCTCTTCATTATGCTTTAATAATGATCAGTAGGATTGAAACGCTCTGACTGTCAGCGAGGACGTCTCAAGGTTGAAACGCTCACTGTGATCAGCCGGTATTGGCTTGATATGTAGAAATAATCTCAATTAAACTCTGCGTGAGAAGGGACATGCAGGAACATGCGTGCTGTTTGACACACCGCAAACATCCCAACCTTTTACAGTCAACACGGAGTGACATTCGCAAACACTTTCTCTCTTTTAGCCTAGGACAGGATTGATTTTTATCTATAGGGAATTGGGCTGTGAAAAGTGAGCATGGGGTACAAGATCTGAAGTCCTGAAACAATGCCAGTAAGGTTTCTTTTTTGGCTCCCTTGGCTCTGTAAGCCGGAAACTAAATCATCTGTTTGTCTATGGACTGACAGAATGACTCTTTCTGCAAGTGACATTTAAATCACAAATATTACATTGAATTGGTGTGGATATTTGCCAATGCCGGATTTATTTTGAAGGGCTCTTGAACTGGAATTGACTGTGAAGTTGGTTTATGCTCTGATTTGATGTCTTCAGCTCCGTGTAGTTGCTAAACAAGGATTTAAAAGGAATCTGCCTTCGCATGCATTTTAAAGTGATCATTGGGATAAATAAAGTGTGTTGTTTTCATCTGCTTCGTTGTCTGAAAGAATGAGAGGAAGCTAGGTTTGTTCTTGCCCATTTGATGGGATAAATGTGTAGGAATTAAGATTATTATATGCATTTGTTTATATGGCAAAACATGTCATTTTCACCAAGTAGGTCAATACTGACTCCAAAGGCAGATACTGATAAGAGCAGGGCCTGGTGTGTGGACTTTTGGGGATTTACGATGTGGTCACATGTTGATTGGTCAGCATGAAATAATTCTTTAAGTGGGCAGCACGGTGGCGCAGTGGGTAGCACAATTGCCTCACAGCAAGTAGGTCGCTGGTTCGAGCCCCGGCTGGGTCAGTTGGCGTTTCTGTGTGGAGTTTGCATGTTTGCGTGGGTTTCCTCCGGGTGCTCCGGTTTCCCCCACAAGTCCAAAGACATGCAGTATAGGTGAATTGGGTAAGCTAAATTGTCCGTAGTGTATGAGTGTGAATGAGTGTGCGTGGATGTTTCCCAGTGATGGGTTGCAGCTGGAAGGGCATTCGCTGTGTAAAATATATGCTGTCCCTTTATTAATCTGGGGTCGCCACTGCGGAATGAACCACCAACTTCATTCATTCATTCATTCATTTTCATTTCGGCTTAGTCCCTTTATTAATCTGGGGTCGCCACAGCGGAATGAACCGCCAACTTATCCAGCATACGTTTTACGCAGCGGATGCCCTTCCAGCTGCAACCCATCTCTGGGAAACATCCATACACACCCATTCACACTCATTCACTACGGACAATTTTAGCTTACCCAATTCACCTATAGCGCATGTCTTTGGACTTGTGGGGGAAACCGGAGCACCCGGAGGAAACCCACGCCAACACGGGGAGAACATGCAAACTCCACACAGAAACGCCAACTGACCCAGCCGAGGCTCGAACCAGCGACCTTCTTGCTGTGAGGCGAACGTGCTATCCACTGCGCCACCATGAGGCCCAACCACCAACTTATCCAGCATATGTTTTACGCAGCGGATGCCCTTCCAGCTGCAACCCATCACTTGGAAACATCCATACACACTCATTCACACACATAGACTACGGACAATTTAGCTTACCCAATTCACCTATAGCGCATGTCTTTGGAATTGTGGGGGAAACCGGAGCACCCGGAGGAAACCCACGCCAACACGGGGAGAACATGCTAACTCCACACAGAAATGCCAACTGACCCAGCCGGGGCTCAAACCAGCGACCTTCTTGCTGTGAGGCGATTGTGCTGCCCTTGGCCACATCTTTTATTTCTTAATTTCAGTCTTTATTTTGAAATATCATTTTTATTTGATTGGTACTCGCCATTTCCTTGTAATAAGTAGTACATTTTGCAAGCAGTTTCAACACAAATGTTGTGGATTTTTTTTCTCCAATGTTGATGTTACGAGTATTTATTTTTTTAGCCAATGAATGCATGAATGAATCATTCACGATAAGACCAGATACGCGCATCCATGTTGACTGACCTTTAAACGTAAGCAGATGTGCATCACCCAAAAGAGGAAAATACCATGCCCGGATAAATGCACTTTAAGAGCCTGTGGGTTGCATTTTAAGGTTTCTTGACCCCGACGACCCACTGAATTGATGTTGGATCAGTCGAGATGTGCTTTGAATCACTACGGCTCGGACAAAGGTTAAGAATGACTTTACAGGATAAAGCGACGAGATCGATGTGAACTTTGACCGATGTTGATTTGATATACTCCTGAAGGCAGTAACAACGTTTGCTGTAATTAAACGTCTGAGAGCCCGAGCCCTGTTGATCATTTCTGTTTGTGCATTCAGATATCTATTGATCAGACAATCGGGCATTGTGTTGCTGTATTGTAAGTATTGTCGAAATGAATGTAAGCCATTATGCTTGAGGTTGGATTTCATGTAAAGATGATGCAAACGGACAAAGCAGAGAATCGATACACACCGGGGGAACAAAAACAAAAAATAACCGGGTTGCATCTGAATGCATGTAATAAATTGTGAGTGAGTGATCAATTTGACGAGAAAAAGTCAGTTCGGTAACAGAACCTTGACGCTGTGAAAGAAAGCATTTGGGTAATTTGCAAATAAAACCTCAAACTAGAATCTCCTCTGTCGACACACACCCACATACCTCTTCATAAAAGCCCTCAGGAGGCAGTCGGATGTGTCTGTTTGGGGGAGATAAAAACTCGTTCACCGGATCCCATGAGCTGGAAAGTTGGCGCGACACAATCTGGCAGTCTCTCTCTACTCCTATAACAAGCGCTGCCACTAACTGAGAGAGAGAGAGAGAGAGAGAGAGAGAGAGACGGCAGACGAAGAAGAAGAAGAAGTGCTAGAAGAGAGAATGAGAGATTCATTCATTAATAGAATATTCCACTTTAACAGGGTTGGGTAGTTCGACATACAGCGCAGCTCTAAAGTTATAAATAATATCAACGTGAACTTTTTTTCAACCTTCAGTTTCAATTTTGTCGAATTAATGAGGGAAGGTGTGTTTTAGACGCCTTGACCTTCTTCTTTTTTTGCGGTTTCTTTAAATGGTCCTGCAGTTTGACATTTTCTGAGGTAAGGATTCCATGTAGGCTTGAGTTTATTGTCTGTGGCTGTGTCCACACTAGTATGTTTTTGTAAAACATTTTGTCTCTCCATTTCGCCCTTCCGTCCGCACTGAGATGGCTTACGATGGCTTACGAAATGAAAACGCATCTTTTTAAAAAAACGCTTTCCAAAGTGGATCAAATTGAAAATGTTGTTTTTGTGTTGCAGTGTGGACTGCGAAAACGGCAGCTTTCCAAAATGATGGTGCATTTTAGTCTTGTGTAGGCCTGTCACGATATCTATTTCTTTGTTGTATGATATATATTGCACCAAAATATATTGCGATAAACGATATTATTGTCATTTTAAGACCATTTTATGCCACTCATTATATAATGCCAGAATGACGATATAATATCATCACGATGCACTTCACTCTTTCAAAGAACACACAATATTTTATTCTTAAGAATATTTAATTTTAGTCATTTTAGCAAATGAATAATGAGGCACTGGAATCAGAATGTGAAAACGCATATCCTGAATAAATAATAATAATAAATGTCAACACAAAAGTGCAAGGTAAAAAGTAACTGAGGCTGCGATATCTGCTACCAGATCTATTTTCAGCCGTCAGACACCCACATGAAAATATACTAGAGTAATTTATAGTAAATACTATAGTGGTTTTTAACCATACTGACACTGACACCTCCAACAGAGACAGAAATGTTGCTCAATCAGCTCAAATGTTGCTAGAATTGGTTTTTATGTAAGGCCGATATGTATTGCATCACTTATATATTGCATCATTTCTATATATTGTAGTGTTGTGCGATAAGTCCATATATTGATTATTGTGACAGGCCTAGTCATGTGATCAATTCAGCTAACATGCTGGATGACATTGTAAAGCAGATGTTTTGGATGCTGTCCATTTTGACAGCTTTATTAAAGGGTTAGTGAAATTAAAATTACGTTTAAAATAATGGGGTGTCAAAATTACTTGTTTCTTCGGTGCACCACGATGCAGATGTGGACAATTCCGTATCGGTTCAGTAATAGATCCTAACCGGTTATTACGTAGTGACGTCATTTATCTCATATGCACTATATTGTTGTAGCTTACTCTGGCGAGGGAGGCGAGTGAGAGTAATTAAATGCTCCAACTGCTTAAACGAAGCAGAAACTCTGCACAATTCACTGCGTGTGTATTTGCTGGACAGTGTTTCACTGACACTGAAGTTACAGCAGAAGGCCTGTTTCACTGCTGTGGACAAAATGAAAGTAAACTTTCTCTCTCTCTCTCTCTCTCTTTCTCTTTCTCTCTCTCTCTCTCTCTCTCTCTCTCTCTCTCTCTCTCTCTCTCTGGACATTTGACCTGCTGGCGAGACATTTCCTCTCCTCTCGGCTGTTATAGCGATACGTGTGGATCCAGACACTAGCGTGTCTGCAGTACGAGTTTTCTCCACCGCATCTAGCAGCTGTGATCTCCGCTGCCGTTTATCAGTGTCACTCATCGGTGAACAGCCTTAGAGCCAATTGCAGCCTTTTCTGTTGAGCGCGTGACCAATTATAGGTGTTCAACAACTCGCTCAAAAACACTCAAAAAGCAAGCGGGATAATATTTACGTTTGTTTATTTGCTGTAAATGCTCATGTTGTTCTGTGCATGTACTTAAGTTTTGTTTCATACATTTGAAAAGAGTGTTTTCTTTCAGCAGGTCAAGTTAAAGGTACAGTTCATATATCTGCTTGTGTTAAAGGACAAAATTGTATTACAAATACATATAAAATGTATTTATAAATGATACATTTTAATACAAGAATTCTTGTGTATGGAAAGCATCGTCAATGCACCATGATGCACCGAGATATCGAAGTGAATCGAATCGATGGCATGATAATTGTAACCGAACCGAACCGTGAGTAGGTTCACACCTCTATTAGTATCAGTATGTTTGTCTTAACAATATCTATAAGCTAGTGTGCTACAAAACAGTGACAAAATTCACCTTTAGATGATATAAAACCGATATAAACATATAACTGTGTTCACACTGAAGGCGGCGAGAGCGTCAAAGTTCGCTCTGGTTGCCCTGGCTACAACAATGTCTGCCTTCACAGCTCTGGCGGCGAGAGCGTCAAAATGTACTACATTAATCTCATATTTAAAGGGGTCGTTGTAGCATATCAGCAAATCATTTCATTCCCGCATAAAAAAACATGCTTTCTAGCTTGAAAATATTGCACGTTTTTGCTGTTTTGTGTTGTCGTTATAGTTAGCATAAGATTCTCCCTTTAAAAAAAATTACACTAATGCACATCAACTTGCCTGTAACCTTTTTTTATGTATGTCCCTGTAAGAAAACATCGTAAATAATTGGAAATCCGGCGACCAATCAAACCCTTGGGAACAACTGTGGTCGGAACCAAAGTTCATAGGGCTGTGTTCTCTCCTCTCAAGCGGTGGACTTCTACATTCCGATTGGTTGCCGCCGTCATACCTCATTACCTTAAAGTTGACTTGTTTTCAACTCTCCTCGATGCCCACACCGATAAAGACGCGCTTCGCCGACGGCTCCCATTAAAAATGAATGACTTCCGGCTACTTTGACGCTCTCGCCGCCTTCTGTGTGAACGCACAGTAAAGTTTGCAGTTTCTCACTCCTGCCTAAATGGATCAATGTTGTCGCCTCATACTTCAGTTTCTTATCAAATCTTGACCAATCAAATCTCTCTATCTAGTATCTGACATGCCCCGCCCCCTTTAAGACGCCTTTCATTTGCTTTTAATTTGATGCGTTTGAGCTCAACCACTCATGGCAGAGCTGTGATAAAAACTAAACGCTATTGGCTGTTTTTTTTAAAGGGGAGGAGCTACACTATGTCCCACCCTCTCTTCGTGTTTCAATTGAGATTACGTCAAACATTGAATAAAAAAATGCACGTTTCAAAGCACTTCACGGGGCCTTTAAAGATGACTGTCAGCTTGCTCCATATTGCCTCTCTTCAAAGGACAGGGAATGTTTACTGCAAGCTGTTGTTCAGCGGCGGAAGCAGACCACAGATGGGACATTTTGCTGCAACGTTTCAAAGAGATGTAAAGTAAATAAACGGCGGGTTGATATGACGAAGGTAAAATCGCCTTAAGTTTATACGCATGCGCAGTACATGAACGAAAGCGTTTTCAGATGCTTTAGAGTGGATGTTCATTTTGTCGGAAAGAACTGAATATGATCGTGTGGACGTGGAGCATTTTTAGATGAAAACACCATCCGGATTAATGTAGACGTAGCCTGTGGGAACTTTCAGAACAATACATGTGGAAATATTGGAAATTCTGTCAAATTTTTTGCTGGTATCAAAAGAAGTCACTTATAAAAGGGTCATTCTGTGTCAAACCAACTAGGGGTGTCCAGCTCAAATTTTGAAATTAGTTAATTATTTTTTTAAGTTATTCATTATTTGGTAGAGGGGTTTAAATTGACAATTTCCTCCTGTGATTTGGAGACAAGACAGAGGGGGTAAAAATAACTTTGGAAGAGTGGGAGAAATAATTATGCTGTTTTATTTTATGATTTCACAGTCTTTGTTGCTAACGGTTACAGTTCAGATGTGGGAAATATCATGTTGTGTTTTTGTCCTGAGGTTTGCATGCTTGTAGCTCAAAACCAATTGAAGATATCTTAAAGGGGTAGTTCACTCAAAACTGAATACTCTTTACTTCCAACAGTCTTTTTCTGTTGAACACAAAAGAAGATAATTTGAAAAATGTTGGAAACTAGGGACGCACAGATGCTGATACTGGCAGAGAGAGTGAGAGAGAGTTTTCTATTACTTGAAAAAACTGCCACATCCCCCAAAGAGGTATCGGTATCGGCGAGTACAAGAAAAAAGTATCGTAATATTGCTAAAGGGA
>CAIGQW010005321.1:1253857-1267901 GCA_903798125.1 Danio choprae | reverse complement strand
ATAGATAGATAGATAGATAGATAGATAGATAGATAGATAGATAGATAAATAGATAGATGTAGTGTTTAGTGCATGAGACTTAACTGCAGAGCATTTAAAATTCACACTGTGTTTTTCCCTTAAAGTGCAATTATGTTTGTCACGCAGCACAAACAAGAAAATGAGATTAATTACATTTGTTCTAGCAAGTTCTTTCAGTGGGTTTTGTTTGTTGACTTAAGTTCAGTTTGCTTGATCCTAGCAGGAACCGTTGTTGACAATGATATACGGCGCACAAAAAGAATATACTTTTATTTCAGCTCGCTTTGACAGCTAAATTGTGTACATTTCGTCTAACCTCTCCTTTGCCGCATCCTGTGTTGCTTCGCATTTCCGACGCAGTTCGTTTTTCTCAAAGCAGCTGTTTTTTGTCCCTGACTGATAGACCCATGAATCATTGTGTATATTTCTCCAGCCCAACACAAGTATCGCAGGAACATTAGAGAAAATCGCACTCTTGTACGTTTTCCTTGGGCTCGCATTAAGATGAAAGAATATTTCCATGGTCTATTATCTGTTCTGATGGCTTCTGTTGTGCTCTGTAATGCGATGCAGTGGCTGTGAATCAGTGAAGAGCTGAAACGGAGAAGCTGAAGTGCTGAAAGCTGCACTGATCTAAATGAAAGGTGAGGAATTCCTTCACACGCTCTGAATCTCTTCAGACAAAACAATCTGTGTGAGTAACAATGGACAATGATGGCGAGTAAAGCTTTTATGAAGGCTGCGCGCTGTGACTTTTACATTTCTTGAGATATTATATAGGGAATGTGTAGCAAAAGAGTCACAGTCTTATCTTATTATAGATGAAATATTTTTAAAAGAATCTTCAACTTTTTTTATTTGAGCTAATTATCGTGTTGATATTTCTCATTTACCTCACCATACGACTACCCCAAACTGTTATCAATTCTGAATTCCCAAAATATGTGTCAAAATAAGATTTGCCACCAAAAATCGTTCCATTTGCTGAAACATGGAGAGAATGTGGCCAAATTAAGGCAAGGCAAGTTTATGTATATAGCACATTTCATAGACAATGGTAATTCAAAGTGCTTTACATAAACAAGAATAAAATAAACAAGATAAAAAAAGTGATTAAGAAAATTAAAAATGATTAAAACAGATACAAACAGATTAAAATGTGTTAAAAAAGGTTATAAAAGAAAAGAAAAAGAAAAGAAAGACATAGTAGTGTTATCTGTGGGACGTAACACAGTGCTCATTCGGCAAAGGCACAGCTAAACAGATGTGTTTTCAGTCTTGATTCGAATGTGCCTAATGTTGGAGCACATCTGATCATTTCTGAAAGCTGATTCCAGCAGTAGGGGGTGCAGTAGTCTCTTGGAGTTTCTAGTTTACTTGATCCTAATGATCTGAGTGATCTGTTTGTATTCAGTGAGCATATCTGTAATGTATTGAGGTCCTAGGCCATTTAGTGATTTATAGACAAGTAGTAATATTTTAAAATCTATTCTGAATGTAACTGGGAGCCAGTGTAAAGACCTGAGGACAGATGTGATGTGCTTTGATTATCTGGTTCTGGTCAGAATCCTGGCCGCAGCATTCTGGATGAGCTACAACTGTCTGACTGTCTTTTTGGGAAGGCCGGTGAGGAGTCCATTACAGTAATCCACCCTGCTGCTGATAAAAGCATGAACAAGTTTCTCTAAGTCCTCATTGAAAACAAAGCATTTAATTCTTGTGTGCTCAAATATTAAGCCTCAAAATCCCCCCAGAGTGGATGAAAACATCCCCAACAGCACATAAGGGTTAATCAAGGTTTTGATTTTAGGTCATATATTGTCCAGCCCTAATCTGACGCGTTAGTTGACATAACCTTGTTACATTTGCATATAGCATGGGCTTTGATCAGATTTATATTCATTTAGCGGAGACGTTTATTGTGGCCAAATATACTATAAATGGAACAGTTTCAACAAATCAGACAGCTCTTCGCTCTGAGAATACACATGAAGGGACCAGCTGTAAACAGACTTGCAGTTTGTAAATTTGACACTCAGTGGTTAATCTAGGTATTGCATTCCTGGACCAAAACAAACGCAAGCAAAGGTTGTCAGATTGAGGACCAACAGGGGCGAGACTGACTTTCGAGCCTAAAGGCTGATTTAAATCGTGTTCTATATAAAAGCAACGGCATGCTATAGAAGGAATATTCTCCATATTGTCAGTGTTTGTCCGTGTCCTCCTTTGTTTTCGTCATGTGGTTTCTTTGTATTGTCTTTCCCGCCACCATCAGTGTCAATCTGTTCCACCTGTGTTCATCCCTTGTGTGTGATTAGTCTAATCATCCCATATCTATTTATACCCTTTCGTCTGTGTCCATTGTTGTCCGGTATTTTGATTCGTGTGGTCGTCTGTTCCTGTGTCTGCCTGTCTTCCCGCATCCAGTATATGTTCCCGTAAGTGTTCAATAAATCCGTGTTTGTTAATGTTTCTCATTCTCCGTCTCGTTATGTCACCATCCGCCAACCAGGCGTTACATAATACCGGACCCAAAGTTAGCGGCGTGCATTCCCCCGATTTTCTTTTCTTAGTCTTTTTTCCCCTCAGTGTTTTATTTTTCTCCCTCCGTGTTTCCCTGAATCCCGTCCGCCCTTCCGTTTCTCTTCACCACCTGCTGGAGCAGGGGGAAAGCAGCCCTGAGGACCATATCCGAGCGACTGTGAACAGCTTTCCGGGCCACGTGCTCTGCACGCCCATCATCTGTGGCAGAGCACGATCGCCCGAAGATGGTCCTCGGGGCAACATCGCCGCAATTATGGAGTGGACACTGGCAAGTAAAATATTTCCACTCACCGCCTTTCTGGAGGAAGATCTCGTCAGTGCCACTCCAGACCCAGTGACCAGCCAAGCATCACCATCCACCTGCAGGGAGCGCTTACCAGAGCCCACCGCAGACGGAGAGCCAACCCCAGCCGATGAGCTATTGCCCCCTAGAGCGACGGAGCGGAATCGAGCTGAGATGGAGGAGCTTAAACACCCGTCTGACCAGGTGCGAGAGCCGGCAACACCGCCAAGAGGGGGAGTCCTGGCGGATACCCGCGACAGCAGCGAGAGTCCCGCCCACCCCCCCCTATGCAGATGGACAGCGGCTGGACACTGGGAGGCTACTCATTGGCTTCTGGGGCTTTATTTTTAATCATTCGCTGCTTTCAGGCAGCAATATCCGTCCGCTGTTTTCAGGCAGCAACCAACTGTTCCTACACAGTTTTTTAATCTCCCTTCTGGGAAAAAGCCTCAGCTCCAGGGTCATGAGTAGCTTCCCACGGTCCCCCAGAACTGCAGCCAGTCATCCAGCTCCAGCACTGCTGCAGTCAGCCAGCCCCCCAGCTCACGCTCCAGCTCCGGAAATGGAGCTCGCTTGTGGGCGCTGCCTGTCTGCGTCACCCTCTGGAGGGTGTCGCCCAGCGTCAGCTCCTATGGCCTCCGAGCTGCGGACTCCACCTCAGCCCTTCGACCCTAGGGCTCCGCGTTGGCTCACTCCTCCCTCGTCTTCGTCGTGGGCCGTCCGCCCACCAGCTCCACCAGGCTCCCTCGTCCCTCCGGCTCCACCTTGGTCAGTCGTCGCCCTTCCTTCACCTCTGGACTCTACTCTTCCGGCTGCACCTCATCGCACCGTCCCACCGGCTGCGTTGAGCTCCTCCTTCCCTCCAGCTACGCCTTGGTCCTCTGTCGCTCTGGCTACACCGCGGGTTTCCGGAACCCCGTCGTCGCCTTGCTAGGGTGAGCCGCCTGCTTCGCCCGGCCCTCAGAAACCTCGGCGTCACTTTCGCCCTTCGGCTCTCCGTCACTTCCTTGGGCTCCACCGCCATCAGCGGCGTCTCCCTCAGTCGGCCCCCCGGAGTCAGCAGCCACTCCTCCTCCACGGATCCTCCCTTCCTCGACTCCGCCCGGGGCCGTCCTTCTGGCTGTGTCCTGGGTCCTCCTGCTCCAGTTCCCTTCCTGTCTCTCCTTTGGACTCCTCCCTTGTACCCTCCCCTTCTACCATCCTTTTTGTTGTTTCCTGTTGGGGACCGCGCCTTCAATAGGGGGGGGTACTGTCAGTGTTCGTCCGTGTCCTCCTTTGTTTTCGTCATGTGGTTTCTTTGTATTGTCTTTCCCGCCACCATCAGTGTCAATCTGTTCCACCTGTGTTCATCCCTTGTGTGTGATTAGTCTAATCATCCCCTATCTATTTATACCCTTTCATCTGTGTCCATTGTTGTCCGGTATTTTGATTCGTGTGGTCGTCTGTTCCTGTGTCTGCCTGTCTTCCCGCATCCAGTATATGTTCCCGTAAGTGTTCAATAAATCCGTGTTTGTTAATGTTTCTCATTCTCCGTCTCGTTATGTCACCATCCGCCAACCAGGCGTTACACATATTAAAAGGAGTTTTTGTTTTAACCAACACCTTGAATTGACATATTAGAAACGGCTTCTATTTCTCACAGGTGAACAACAGAAAACTGACAATGATCACCTCAGGTACACCTCATGTGCTTTATTCAGTGTTAAATGCTAACTATGTGAGTTTGAATGCCGTTTTACATAACATTTATTGCCATACTACTGAAAGCAGCATCAGATAGTTCACCTCAGATCTGGAAAATAAAATAAACCATTTGAAATTGAACTTTAGAACTGTGAAAAAATGCAGTCAATATCAGTGATTCAGCATCTACATTTAATAAAGTTAAAGAGGCTTAATATGTATTAATTCGATTATAAACCTTACCATTTAGTGAGTGAGTGCATATTCTGTGCTTCTGAATGGCTGTATTTAAATTTCTGTCGTGTTTCGTCTGGTGCGAACAGCCAAATTGCTTATTACTGCAAATCTCCTCACATAGCGTGTTGTTAGGATACGGGGTTACAATGTAACCTGCTTACCTAATGTTTACGTTCGTAATATTTATAGTATTTGCTAATTAATAACCTCATGGGGAACTCTGAATCTGCATCTCATTTCGGAGTCTGCTACTGTCCACCGGAGGTCACGTTTCGGTCACGGATGCATGCTTTGAGAGCCTTTCTGAATGAATGAATGAATGAATGAAATACATGGCTTTCCAACAAGGCAACTAGGGGTACTGAAATATAATTGGCTAAAGTGGCATTGGGGGGGTTAAAAGAACCAAAACAAAGACAGACATTCCGGCATGTAACAGACATGTTCAAAGCAGAATATCTGACTTCATTGTTTTTCAGATAAACAAGAATGTTCACTTAGCATGTTTCTTAAATATCGGCAAACATATTATGGAATTTTTATGCTTTAGAAGAGTCAAAAACGTACATACAGCACCTTTAAAGAGTCACCTAGAGATGACAACACTGTCACTCAATGAAAAGGTCATCCTGATTTCATCTTAAACACTTGCAAAGGAAGAGAAACTGTAAATGAGTATCAATGCTTGGGTCTCGCAGGGTTAAAGCATTCAAGTTTAACGACTACACTGAAATAAAAACCTGTTCCTTTTTCCAAAGCCAAACGGAACGATTCGGGTGCACAGGGAGGGAGAATTTGTAAACGTTTAACGCTTGATTAACATTGCTTTAATTTTCTGCAGTTAAACATCTGTGCGGGTAATTGCTTGGCTGATTTCATCGTCTCTCCCCACAGTGCCCTCCTCATTTGATACATGAACCTGGGGAATAACAACACCGTTTGATTGTAGAGATTCTAATAATGCACACTGCACCATGTATCCGCAAATAAGAGCATATATATATATATATATATATATACACAGTTGAAGTCAGAGTTATTAGCCCCCCTGTATATTTTTTTCCCCAATTTCTCTTTAACGGAGAGAAGATTTTATTTCAATACATTTCTAAACATGATCGTTTTAATAACACATTTTTAATAACTGATTTCTTTTATCTTTGCCATGATAACAGTACATAATATTTTACAAGATACTAGTATTCAGCTTAAAGTGCATTTTAAAGGCTTAACTAGTTAGGGTAATTAGGCAAGTCATTGTATAACAGTGGTTTGTTCTGTAGGCAACTGGGAAAAAAAATATTGCTTAAGGGGGTAATAATATTGACCTTAAAATGCTTTCTAAAAAATTAAAAACTGCTTTTATTCTAGTTGAAATAAAACAAATAAGACTTTCTCCAGAAGAAAAAATATTATAGGAAATACTGTGAAACATTCATTGATCTGTTAAACATCATTTGGGAAATATTTGAAAAACAATTCACAGGAGGGCTAATAATTTTGACTACAACTATGTATGTATGAGATGTTTAAAAATCAATACATGCTCCCAGCGAGTGAGATTAGAAGCCAAATACTGTTTAGCCCAATCTAAAGCCTTGATATAATTCATATCTTTTACCTAATGCATTGGAAGTCATGCTTAATAATGAACTGTCCAGCTCTAAGAGCCAGCGCTGAAGTCTAGATGAGGGTTTAGCTGTCTATCTGAGATCATGATGATGATGATGTTCTCGTGTTGTGCGGAAATGGGGAAATAAAAGTTGTGCTAGACGTCCTGCGCGGAGGGAGTTGTCAGGTTTGATTTATGAAGTGAGCCCCTCTGCCTGACTGCTGCTAACATGTCAGTCCCGCCGAAATGGATGAAGCCCACAGCTCACTGGCTTCTGATTGGCTTTTTCCGGCTCACAGAAATAAGGTGCCCATCTTCATACAATAACTCGTTTTGATTAATCCAGGGTGGAAATTGAGGGATGGTCTTGGGGGTGCTTTTGTTTTTCAGCGGCTACATGATTTGCTGTTTTCTGGGGTCATCGCCACTCAAAACTGTATCTCATTTTGCACCAGACTGCGTTCGCCAACACTGGAGAGTTTGGGATGCTGATCGGCGAAGCATTGGTGGACTCCAGAGTTTTCAGACTCGCGTAATGACGAAAACAAACTTCAGTCCAACATCTCACTGATTCAGTGCCATTTGGGATGTGTGAACAACAGTGTTGGGGACGTTCCTTTAAAAGAGTAATTAGCTATAGTTACTAGTGACTTCCCACAAATAGTAACTTGAGTTACATAGTAATAAAAGTAACTAATTACCAGGGAAAGTACCTAATGCGTTACTTAAAAAAAATTAAGTCTAATGTCAAATGACTATAAAATAAATATAAAACCTTGTACAGTAATCTACACTATTTTAATGTTGTGGGACAACGGCATGTCCTCACTTATACATCTAGATATTATTGTGTTTAATTCTGTCTGAGTAATAGGTGTTTGTGGTGGAGAAAAATGAAGTTTTATTTGCTTTGACGTGGCTTCATCTCCTCCTTTGGTAGCAGAGCTCACGTTATCACCTGCGTAGCCACTCATTTTGTGGTGGCACGTGACGACGTGAGGTGCTTCATTAGATTAGAATTACTCGTCACCGACGAAGAGAGACTCTTTTTTTCCTGGGCATAAGTTGCTCGATACATAAACATTCTTGCCTTTCACCTCAACGAGGTAAATGTAGTTCCTATATTTCCAGTTTGCAAACGCTACCTTTGAACTTGTTGGATTTGTCATCGTTCTGACGCCTGGTCGTTGGTGTCTTCCACTGACTGTGCATGTGTATGTGTGTGAACACCCGCCCTACTCTGCCTCTGATTGGCAAACGATGAAGATGTACTCTAAGCCAATCATCACGTTTTCAGTTACACCACATTCACAGACACACCAATCATCATCACTGGTTGGTTATGTGTCCCGCCCCAGTCCCGAACACACACACCCCCACCCCAGAGAAAGAGAGGTCCTATGGCTGAGAGAGACGCTGCTCGCATGAAAACCACTTCAGTGTTAACAGCGTTGTAACGGGGGGAACAGTAATTCATTCTATTACTCGTTACTGAAAAATGTATCGCCGTTAGTAACGCAGTTTATTTAGAGCATCGTTATTCCCATCACTGGTGAACAACACACATATCACTTTTGACTTCTAACTAAACTGCTTGCATTTCCTGAATAAACGTAATTTAGTAGACCTTTCTCTAAAAGCAATTTACAGCCGACTTGTATTGATTGTGGTTATGTTGCTGACAGTCAATAACACGTGTTATTTAGCTTCCAGCAGTCTGTAAACAATCTGTCATGTGTTGGAGGTCTAGTTTTGATTCCAGCCGCACATATTGCGACCCGTCCTCTGCTTTCTGTTCCTTTCAGCGTAGTTACCATGTTGATGCACATTCTGAGCAGACTGACTGAACAACCAAGAAGAGCAGGGGAGGGAAAATCAATGGATTTCAAGCAGATGTACATGACAGTAGATTGCGTGGCGCAACGCTTTTAAATTTGAGCCACCTTTTGAAAACACCCTCTTTGTTGCTGTCGCAAACCCACAGGAAACTCGCAGCTTCAGACTCGCCTGTCAGACTGCTTTTCTCTCATGGCTCTTTACCAGCAAACCCGTAACGTCATTGTTAAAGAAAGATCATTTCGTGTTTTTTTTTTTTTTTTTCCTTTTTCTTTTATGACTAGTGAAGGTCAGCAGATAAAAGGAGAATCAAGACAAAACTTCTTGACAGAGGCAGTAATGTGTGTGGAAAGCATCATCCAGCCCCCAGAGCTGGCTCTGCTGCATCCCAACTCTTCACAGAGCGAGCACTGAGGTGTGTGGGTGGCCGTTCACTCTTGCCTGCCTGTGGAAAACATGGTAAAGCTTTATTAAATGGCTCTTATTTTTACAGTATGAAATACAAAGTCCCCCGGAATCTCAAAATATATCATGGGTCATTTACTATACCTTGCTACACTGATGCATGCTGGGTTGTTGTAACCCAGCATTGGGTATAATATGGACAAACCCAATATATAATTCGAATATTATTGAAAAAATGATGGGTTTGTCCATATTTGACCCCAATATTGGGATTCCAATTTTGATTCTGCTTATCGATTTTGATTCTTATCGATTCCCAGTTTCAATTCCAATGCAAAACAAAAAAAGAAGTAATTTAGGCTCTGTTTACAAGAGTATTCAGGTTAGTTTTCATCACAAATGGACAAAGGACAATAGAATACAAAAGGATTGTAACAATAGCTCTTTTCCATTATCATATTATGGACCAAACAAATCTACAAAATAACTAGAAATTGATAAAAACATAATTGGTCCCCTTCAGCAATGTCTTCCATAAATGTAAGTACCGGATGTGCATTCTGAGGAAGTGATTCAGGCATTGTCAATAGCTCTGTTTACGTTTAATCTCCTCCGTTTCCCTCTTGATTTGCCTCACTGAGGTCTAAGAAACTATTTGAAGTCTACGAGCCCATTATATGATTCGATTATTCACTTTTTCGAGTCACTGCACGGGCTGAAAACTTTAAGGGGAAAATATCGATGGCTTTAGATGTTCAAGCTTGAGGATTGAGTCATGGCGTTCATGTCTAGACTAGTAGCATTTTTATTTTAAACGTGCGATTATGTTTTCTAAGACATTATCACCCACATCATTAACAAACAGCTGCAGGAAAGTGATGGCAACTCCTTTCGTTTTTCCATTTCAGCCAGTCGATCTACGCTTATATAACAGCTTTGTTATTTGCTGTAATTCAGCGACTTTTTTTTTGTTGCCGTTTGCTTTTCTAAAAGGCAGCGAGTTGGAGCTCGTTAACTAAGGTTTGTTCAATCACGGCCTAATGAGAACTCGATTATATCACATAGGCTGGAGGTAGGGTTAGATTAACGATCCCTCTTCATATTCCCTTCGCATTTACTTATTTTTGCTCACTGACTTGTGTAAACCGAGAAAAGGCTAATTTTGCCTCACGATGAGCAAAGCAACACGTTTTCTTTCTAACACTTCCAAAGGATGTTCTTGATTTTCACACGTTTTATTTTTATTAGATATACCTGACATCTGTCTCTATTATTTTTTTTGGTGCCTTAATGTTGGCAACTTTTTATTTTTATATATATGAAAAATTATTCTGTCATCAGTGGCATGGTGGCTCAGTGGTTAGCACTGTCGCCTCACAGCAAGAAGGTCGCTGGTTTGAGTCATGGCTGGGTCAGTTGGCATTTCTGTGTGCAGTTTGCATGTTCTCCCCGTGTTGGTGTGGGTTTCTTCCAGGTGCTCCGGTTTCCCCCACAGTCCAAAGACATGCGCTATAGGTGAATTGAGTAAACTAAATTGGCCATAGTGTATGTGTGTGAATGAGTGTGTATGGATGTTTCCCAGTACTGGGTTGCAGCTGGAAGCGCATCCACTGTGTAAAACATATGCTGGATACGTTTGCAATTCATTCCACTGAATCGCCAACTTATGAAATAAATTAATGAATGATTCTGTTATCATTTATTTTACACAGCTTCATGCTGTTTTATTGGCTTTCTTTTCCCCAGGGATCATAAAAGGTGAAATTCTGTATAATGATGCTTTTAATGAAAGCATATGGTGACCAGTGGCTAAATCCGGGTATTCCGGTTTGAAAATTTTTGTTATTTAACAGTTTACATATTTTATGATTTTTTGAATTGCATTGTGAGGCCTTGATCTCTTCTCTGTTAACTTCTGAGTTAATCAGTCTGATCTTTAGCAGTTTTAAACTATGTATTTTATTAGAAATTATCTGTCAAATAAGGCAAAAAGGGGGTTTAAACACAGTTGTGTGGCAGCAATGTGTGAATATAACCAGCCTCCAATGGTAAAAATTATTTAATTGTATTTTTTTATAATCACACTTGACAAAAACAGTCTGCAGAAACACTGTGATTGACAATCTCTCTTTGTACGTGTCATCAGAGGGGGAAAGCTCCGCCCTTTAGTGACAATCTCTTCCTTATTAGCATAAGCAATCCTGAGTTAAGCTGCGATCACACTAAACTTTTCTTTCCATAGACTTCCATTCATACGCACTCGAATGCGGCAGACCGGAAACGCAAGCTCGTGCGACAAGTTTTGCAGTTCTCTGCGTTGCAAAATTCAAGCTTGATGAACTCTGACCTGCAAATTCACATCACATGACTGCATGAGACCAATTAAAGTTATAACATGACCTTTCTGGACAGAAATGTAAAATATGGACCAATCGCTCGCTTTTGAAATGTCTAATCATCTGGTTCGATCCTGCCCCTTTTCGCAGCGCTGTACGTCAGAATTTTGCACGCTCAAACTCCGCAACATATGAAGCAGCCATCCGCCATTAAAGTTTTGAATCTGCTGCGTAGCTCCGCCCACTTTTGAAAAATAGCACAATCTCATTTGAATTTAAAGCGACAGTCACCAAAATGGCACAATTTGCTGTATTTTAAGCTGAAACTAATTAACTAATATTTTTAACAGTGAAGCTTTTGGTAAATAATGACAGCATATATGTTAAGAATACATTTTATTTATGTTCTTCCTCATATGAAGTCCAGTTTTTTGTACTTATCCAGTTTGTAAGAAGGCACTCAATTTGGAGGTTAGTCATATTAGGTGACATATATCTCACCATTCGGTGTCCACACACATTTACTCACTCGCACGGCGTAAAAAGCTCATTTCCTTCTGCTGGATTTTGCACAAATAACCTTATAGAGCAGAACAGGGCCAGCAGGAGGGAATCTTGAATATGTCATTATGCTTTCTCACTTGACCACCTCGCCTGCATGTGACTGATCACACTTATTTAAAAATAGGTAAAAAGAAAAAAAGAACGAATAAATCATTATTTTACCTATAGAATCATCAACTTCAACAACAACATAACATATATATATATATATATATATATATATATAATTATTATCAGTTTCTCATTAATGAGTGAATGTGAAAAAAGTGTGAAACATTAAATATTATTAATATATTTATAGTTTTTAATTAACAACTGAAAAAAAATGAATTGAAATTTCAAGTGATACACACAAAAACAACTATGATGGAAAAAAACTACATTTTGTGTCATCATTAGTCTTATAATATATAAGACTAATGTATACAATATATAGTTATATGTACAAAATCGGGCCTCACAGTGGCGCAGTGGGTAGCACGTTCGCCTCACAGCAAGAAGGTCGCTGGTCGCTGGTTCGAGCCTCGCCAGTTGGCGTTTCTGTGTGGAGTTTGCATGTTCTCCCTGTGTTGGCGTGGGTTTCCTCCGGGTGCTCCGGTTTCCCCCACAAGTCCAAAGACATGCGCTATAGGTGAATTGGGTAAGCTAAATTGTCCGTAGTGTATGAGTGTGAATGGGTGTGTATGGATGTTTCCCAGAGATGGGTTGCAGCTGGAAGGGCATCCGCTGCGTAAAACATATGCTGGATAAGTTGGCGGTTCATTCCGCTGTGGCGACCCCAGATTAATAAAGGGACTAAGCCGAAATGAAAATGAATGAATGAATGAATGTACAAAATCATAATTATGTAGTTATATGTGTTGAAATCAGAATTATTAAACCTTTGATTTTTTTTTTCCTTTTTTAAATGTTTCCCAAATGACGTTTAACAGAGCAATGACATTTTCACAGTATGTCTGATAATATTTTTTCTTCTGGAGAAAGTCTCATTTGTTTTATTTCGGCTAGAATAAAAGCAGTTTTTCATTTAAAAAAAAACATTTTAAGGTCAAAATGATTAGCCCCTTTAAGCTCTATATTTTTTCAATTGTCTACAGAACAAACAACTGTTATACAATAACTTGCCTAATTACCCTATCCTGCCTAGTTAACCTAATTAACCCAGTTTAGCCTTTAAATGTCACTTTAAGCTGTATAGAAGTGTCTCGAAAAATATCTAGTCAAATATTATGTGCTGTCATGGCAAAGATAAAAGACATCAGTTATTAGAAATGAGTTATTAAAACTATTATGTTTAAAAATGTGTTGAAAAAATCTCTCCGTTAAACAGAAATTGGGGGGAAAAAAACAGGGGGGCTAATTGTTCAGGGGGTTTAATAATTCTGACTTCAACTGTAAATTAATAAGAACATATAATCAAAGAACTACCAGTATTTCCTCACTGAAATCATGTAATTAAATTCAATTACGTTGAATCTATAGCACACAGTTGTTCTCATATCACACAACCTGTCCAAAACAAACCAAAAAAATCAGTTTTTGAACAAAATAAATGTATTTTATAATTTTTTCATGCTGCAGTGGTTCATAAATTGATATACATGTGTATCTATAATAAATCATTCTTCAGAACATTTTGAGCCATAGAGAAAAGGCTAGATGCATTTCACAAACATTGTTGATGCTAATATAACTTTATAATTTGTTAGATAGTTTTTTGACACCTGTTTCACACTGACCAGAACACAAAAATACTTTTTAAATGGGCATATACCCCATTGAGGTGTTTTCCCCCATGGACTAATGCATCAACAAAATCAACTCCTTTACTAAAACGCCTTTTTTTATTTCAACATTTCTTCAATATATTTGTTCCAGGTCAAAATGCACCCGAATGCACATCGAGGGTTAAAAGAGCCCATTCAAAGATAAACAAAAGTAACAGGAGAGCGTAATGTTCCAGCTCATTTCAGAGTTTTCTAATTCTGCCGGGTGCTGTTTCTAGTAGGGGTATGGAGAGGGGGGAGGCAGAGCCGAGCCCCGTCTGCTAATGAAAATGCACTGAAGCAGGTTAAATGCACGAAGCAGGAGCCAAAGGCTGCTCTGATTGTATTGCAGGCAGCGGCGTGGCAGCGTGTCTGTCTCCCTGCTCATTTGCATCTGATGGACTTAATAGGAGTTTGTCTCCAGAATGCAGATGAATGCACAAACAAAGGGCTGGAATGGAACCGATTCGCCCACCCTGCTGAGCCTTTTTTTTTTGTCTTCTCTTTTTCCCCCCTTTTTCAAACGATCCGAGTTTGTCCACTCTCCGTTATTAAAACCGTACGCTCCTTAGACAGGAGCGGAATTAGCTGTTATTGACTGTTGTGTGTGTGCGCGCATGGCTAAAGTGGCACTAGTTAATTACGTCTGGCCCTTAATTATGCACAGATGCAACATTGAGAAGCGCGTGCTACCCTGCAGACTCGTCCAGGTGTGTGTGTGTGTGTGTGTGTGTGTGTGTGTGTGTGTGTGTGTGTG
>CAIGQW010005321.1:1196360-1226457 GCA_903798125.1 Danio choprae | reverse complement strand
CAGGGCTCCAACATTCTTCAAAATATCTTCTTTTGTCTTCAACAGAAGAAAGAATCTAATTTTTTATTTTAAGGTGAACTATCTCTTTAAGGATGCTTTCACATGTGTAGATTGTTTGCTTTGTTCCTAAACGAGGCCTTAAAATTATACAATTTTGCAGTTTTATATTGGTTCGGTTTGCATTTACAAGCCAATATTTGTTAAATGAATCAAAATCAGTCATATGCAGGTAAACTCTCATCTCATTGGTCTCATTGGTGGTGGTTTATGGACAGCTAGCAGCTCTTTGAGAAGACATTCTGAAGAAAGCTTTGAAAACTAGTGACTTCCATAGTATTTGTTTTCCTACTATGAAAGTCAATGGTTACAGGGCTCCAACATTCTTCAAAATATCTTCTTTTGTCTTCAACAGAAGAAAGAAGCTCATTTTTAATTTTTAAGGGGAACTATCTCTTTAAGGATGCTTTCACATGTGTAGATTGTTTGCTTTGTTCTTAAACAAGGCCTTACAATTGTACAATTTAGCAGTTTTATATTGGTTCGGTTTGCATTTACAAGCCAATATTTGTTAAATGAATCAAAATCAGTCATATGCTGGTAAACTCTCATCTCATTGGTCTCACTGGTGGTGGTTTATAAACTGATAGCAGCTCTTTGAGAAGACATTCTGAAGTAAGCTTTGAAAACCAGAGACTTACATAGTCTTTGTTTTTTTTACTATGGACGTCAATGGTTACAGGGCTCCAACATTCTTCAAAATATCTTATTTTGTGTTTAACAGAAGAAAGAAACTCATTTATTATTTTAAGCTGAACTACCCCTTTAGAGATGCTTTCACATGTGTAGATTGTTTGCTTTGTTCTTAAACGAGGCCTTAAAATTGTACAATTTTGCAGTTTTATATTGGTTTGGTTTTCATTTACAAGCCAATATTTGTTAAACTAATCAAAATCAGTCATATGCAGGTAAGCTTTCATCTCATTGGTCTCATTGGTGGTGGTTCATGGACAGCTAGCAGCTCTGTGAGAAGATATTCTGAAGAAAGCTTTGAAAACTAGTGACTTCCATAGTATTTGTTTTCCTACTATGAAAGTCAATGGTTACAGGGCTCCAACATTCTTCAAAATATCTTCTTTTGTCTTCAACAGAAGAAAGAAGCTCATTTTTAATTTTTAAGCTGAACTATCTCTTTAAGGATGCTTTCACATGTGTAGATTGTTTCAACGTGGTGATGTCATTGGCCCATGAACATTTCCTGCTTGTTATCAAACTATTTCATAACTGTAACAAGAGGCAATTCAATTATAACAAATATAATGTTAATACAGCTGTCATAACATTATGTATCGATATGTGGCTCTTTTTGTACTCTCGGAAGCTATAGAAATTAAAAATGTAAAACAGGAAATACGTTGGGACCATTGTTTTTGTTTACATCCCTCAAAATGGTCTATTAATTTACAATTTTAACAAAGAATCAAAGCTTCATTCGTATTTTAATGTGTTTTGGACTGTTGTTCTGAAATATGTTCTTCAGGGTGCATTTCAATTAAACGTTTCTCATCATCTTTGCTCCACTAAAATCCATGATTCATTCTGAGAGGCATTTCTGCTGCCAGGGCTGTTTCTAGACATTTTGGCACCCTAAGCGAGATTACTATTACACCCCTCCATGATACTTGTGAATCTAATTTTATACATTCATAATGGTTTTGGTCTGTTGAAACTATGTTGGTTTATCAGGTCTACACTGTTTGTCATCATAGTAACGACATCATATTAGCCTACTCGATCAGTTTAGACTGAACATTAGAGGTGGGACGGTTCACAGAATCATTGGTTTGGTTTGTACCACGGTTCTATGGTCACGGTTTTCAGTTTGATTTGGTTTACATTGTAAAAAAACACTTAGAAATAGGGGAGAGCAGGGACAAAAGTAATGCGGGAGGAAAGTAGCTAAGCTAGTCCTGATAACATTTGCTCTCCAAACTATGACAGCATATTCAGTACGCAGCCCTTGATAGAGCCGCCACGTATTACGCAGATGCGTCCCGTTATAACAGTCTGGATAACGGTTTTCCAGTGCGATGAGTAACATTCTCAAGCAGTACTTTTTTTTATTACACAATGTTAGTTTGTTTTTATGTGTCACAATAATGATTCATCTACAGGTTATTTAGTGCTGCAACACATCCTTAAGTTTGCCTTGTTAGTGTTTTCTGGTTTAAAGGTAAGTCGTGTTTAAATGACAGGAGTGCTGGTCGGGTAACAGTGGTTACTTTTGTCCCGCTGCCTTATTTGACTCATGAAACGTTCTCATTATCTTCTGGGAAAGTGTTTTAGACATACCCTTTTACCGTTTTCCACTTCTACCAATGAATTTGATGTCTTATAAGAATGAATGATAAAAAAATATATAAATAATTAAATTGTATTGTCTGATTACTTTTGAAACATATAAAAACTGAAGCTTATAATAAAAATGCAGAGTTTGAGGGTAAAATATATCTATATATCTGCAATTACATAATAACAAAGCTATATAGTCATGTATCGTTAATATAAAAAATCTAGCTTATATTGTTGTGTTGCTTTTGACCCACCTGTGTGTTGCTTTTGTCCCTGCTGGTGAGGTCAAAAGTAACAATGTGCAACTTTTGTTAGTGACGTTATATTGGAGTTGTTCTACATTGATATCAAATAACACCTGATATTGATAGAGCACTGTTGTGAGTTAGTAACCACAGCAGAAATATATTTCAATAACATTATCTTTTGTCTTTCGTGCCCGCTCTACCCTACTATACATCAGCATAAAACACACACTTATAATCTAGCTACCGTTTACAGTATTCATTCATTCATTTTCTTTTCGGCTTAGTCCCTTTATTAATCTGGGATCGCCACAGCGGAATGAACCGCCAACTTATCCAGCATATGTTTTACGCAGCGGATGCCCTTCCAGCTGCAACCCATCACTGGGAAACATCTACACATACCCATTCACACTCATACACTTCGGACAATTTAGCTTAGCCAATTCACCTATACTGCATGTCTTTGGACTTGTGGGGGAAACCGGAGCACCCGGAGGAAACCCAAGCAAACACGGGGAGAACATGCAAACTCCACACAGAAACACCAACTGACCCAGCCGGGGCTCGAACCAGCGACCTTTTTGCTATGATTATGTCTTTTAAAAAGATTGTTCTTCAAATGTCCTTGCGCTGGAATTATCTGCGAAAGAGACGGAAACAGATACTCTGGATGGAAACTCTGGATAAATGAGTGAATAAGTGAAACCATGATGGGACAGAATAGACACACCAACACATTCAATTCAGATACCACTCCAAACACTCGCTTCCCTGTCAAATGATGAAAAAAGTGAAGCGAAGAGTACACACACGTTACGAAATGTGACAAGAGAATCAATGTTGTTGTTGTTTTTCAACAGGCCAAGTGTGAGACATACAGTGCTCAGCATATATAAGTACACCCCTCACAAATCTATCTTTTAAATTCATATTTTAAATAGGAAGCTATGCAATATTATATTTGTGCATATGCATTAGATTAGTCAGTACTGAAGCCAAATCTGGAGCTTATCTAACAAAATAACTTATGATAACGTTTCAAAAACTAGCACATCCAAATTTATGTGTCATAGAAAAAATTGTGTAGGTTGTAATTTTTTTTCGCAATATTTTGTTTGAATTTAATTGTATTAGGGGGCCTGACGGTGGCGCAGTGGGTAGCACAATCGCCTCACAGCAAGAAGGTCGCTGGTTCAAGCCTCGGCTGGGTCAGTTGGCATTTCTGTGTGGAGTTTGCATGTTCTCCCCGTGTTGGCGTGGGTTTCCTCCGGGTGCTCCGGTTTCCCCCACAGTCCAAAGACATGCGTTATAGGTGAATTAAGTAAGCTAAATTGTCTGTAGTGTATGTGTGTTAATGAGTGTGTGTGGATGTTTCCCAGTGATGGGTTGCAGCTGGAAGGGCATCCGCTGTGTAAAACATATGCTGGATAAGTTGGCGGTTCATTCCGCTGTGGCGACCCCAGATTAATAAAGGAATTAAGTCGAAAAGAAAATGAATGAATACATGAATTAATTGTATAATCTTTCAATTTCTAAATATGTTTGGTGACTAAAATATTATTTTAATAAATATATCTATTTAATAAATCTGTTGCACCAAAATACCAAACACCAAATTGCCTATATTTACTGAGAAATGTATAAAAATATTCATTTTCAAAATGGGGTGTCCTCAATTATGCTGAGCACTGTAACAGCATTTCACAATATCACAATATTCTAATATACTTTCATCAAACTAATGCAGCTTTTGGTACATATAAAAGACTTATAACTATTTTAAAACCCTTAAAAGATCCCACCGACCCCAAAGTTTAGAAAAGTAGCGTGTGTGTTTTACGAGCAAAGTTTAAATGCGTGTGTATGAAGTGTAAATCTACGCCGAATCTTCACCTAGGAAGTTCAAACTTTGATTCTTTGATTCGCACTTGTACATGACATGCCATAATATACCATTACAGAGCGTTTTTATTTTCCGCTCGCAGAGTTACAGATGTTTTTCAAGAAAACGCTGAAATTCTTGTTAAGAACTTCAAAAGGGCGATGTTTGTTTAAACTCGGAGACTTGAAGAATTTAGAGAAGCATTCCACGTGGCGCTTTTATCCAGAGAAGCTTCCCCACGCTTGGCTTTAATACGGCAGATTCGGGAAGAAACTGTCACGCGGCTCCTCTGATGGCACAGAGGAAAGAAGCTCAGATGCAGTCGAGCAGAAGTTTCATCTAATTGTCTACTCATAAGAAAGCTGATCTAACGTCGCCGTTTTAAATCTGGGCCATGGAGTTCATTTTTAGCCTTTCTCCATCTCTATTTTAAAGACGTCGTTTTAGGATGACTTGTTCTGGAGAAGTTTGCAAAAATCATTCGATACTAAAACTATAACGGGATCCCTTTTGTAGGTACGCTATCTGTTCATTAACAGTGTCCGCATTTTATGTTTTCTGTTTATTTACGGTTGTGAATTGCATTATGGGAGCTTGAACTCTGCTCTGTCGACTTTTGATGTTGAAAATTCAACTCTACGGTTTAACAAAGTGACATTTTACTAGTTTGAAATAATATAATGTTTAAGAAATAATATATAGAGAATTAATAAGTCTGTAAAATAACAGAAAATGTGCTGGCAGTTTATTATTAAGGTTTTTGTCGCGTAATATACAACACCAACCCAGATAACGTATTTCGACCTATTCATGGGCTCTATTTCAACCAACGCAAAGTCTAAAGCGCATGACGCACAAGCATTAAGGGCATCTCGGAATCCACTTTTGCTATTTTAAGGATGGAAAAATACAGTCTGTGTCCTGGCGCATGGTCTAACAGGGCTGTGCTTATTCTCTTAATGAGTTATGGGTGTGTTTTGAGCATAACGTTCATTAAACCAATCAGAGTCTCGTCTCCCATTGCCTTTAAGAGTCAGTTGTGTGGCGGACTATCTATGCATGATAGGGCCCAATATCACTTTAAACTATTAAAAATGTTTATAAAAGTCACTTTTTTTCAGACTTTTCAAGGTTAAAAGGTCCCATAATGCAATTCAAAGCATACATTTATAAGGAAAATTTAAAAAAATGAGTCACAAAATATGAAAAACTGTTAATTTACGGATATTTTTCTACAGTGTGTGGCAGAGAAGAAGACAACTAGTCCTCTTATTGACAACAAAGCAGCTAGTCAATCAGCGACTAGTTAGTTGGTTTTATGGTCTTTTAAGGTGAAGAATGAACAGCGTGTTGTGCTGTGAGTCTGTCAGTGTGGTGTAATATCACTCGGAGAAGTTAATTTCATCAACTGCTCCGTCACAGCAGTGCTTGTGTAACAAATACACCGTATTTGACAGTAAATCAGACTATTACTGTCATTTGTCTTTGTGAGAGAGCTGTTCCCTTATTATTCATACCCTAAAGGTCTCCTCGTTGGGCTACGATGGTTTTATGCAATAAAAGTTATGGATATTAGACATTTATGAGAGAATATCAGGCATTTATCAAAGAATTGCCTGTAGTTTTGCTGTAAGAATTGCTAAAGTTTATTATATACAGTTCAAAATTCTCATAGTAATATATACGTACATTTTTTGTTTTATTCTGTAAACTACTTGTGACATTTCTTTCCAATTTAAAATATAGAAATGCTGTCGTTTAGAGGTTTTTGGGGGTAAATTAAACAAACTTATTCCAATGTTTGTTGTTGGATGTTTATATTCATTTTTAGACAATCAGTGTTTTAAATTCAGAAGAGTAAAACATCTGACTTTGGTGAAATAACCCTTGTTTCAACAAATGAGACAATACGTTTTTTTCCTCACCTATTTTCTGAAATAATAATGCTGTACATGACAAATCTTAAATTAATATTTTTTTTAAAATGACATTTCTGTGATTATATCGTTAAATTAATAGTTCACCCCAAAAATCATCCTGGTTACGTCCATAACCCACGTTCCCCGAATAGGGAATGGAGACGTGTGTCTGGAACAGACTATGGCATACTCCTATAGTCTGTTCCAGACACACGTTGGAGTTCCCATATGAAGGGGAAGAACATTTATGCACAATTTACTTTCCAAACCTTTATGAGTGTCTTTTTCTGTTTAAAGATATTCTGTTAACATAGACTTAGTCCATAGTGTAGGAAAAACAAATATTAATACAAAAAAGTAAAGGGTAACAGAGCATTCTTCAAAATACCTTCTTTTCTGTTCCTTTTGGCTAATGTTCTTGATGCCTTTATCACAATATATGGTATTATCATGATATTGACCTAAGCTGCAAAACAATATTAGTTTGACAAGTATAAAGTACAAATAATGCTTTATTGTATCAACATCTTGAACATGCAACATGCAAACATGCAAACTCCACACAGAAATGCCAACTGACCCAGCCGGGACTCGAACCAGCAACCTTCTTGCTGTGAGGCGACTGTGCTAACCACTGAGCCACCGTGCCGCCCTAACATCAAATTATTGAACCTAAATAACCTTAAGAATGATAAGTATTTGAAAGTGTTTATGGCTATTTGCAATATTATGCTGTCATATAATCATTATATAATCAGTGGCATCACCGTGAGAGGCCTAATTTGAAGTGCCCATGATATCAATATTGTGCATGTTCATTATGACGATATATTGAATTATTGAATATCGCCATATGTTCAACAGAAGAAGGACACTCATAAAGGTTTGAATCAAGTAAAGGGTGATTAAATGATGACAGAATTCAAATTTGTGCCTGAACTGTCCCTTTAATATGGATACTGAAATGTTATATTCATATTTACGCACATACTATCTGTCATGCATTTGTCCGTATGCACTTGCCAGCTCAATCTGCCTTCCATGTTTGTATCATCTCATTATTTAGTAAATACTATACTTTTATATTACTATATACTGTATATATCCTTTGTTTGAAACACAGATTTGTGTGATGACTTGATTGCAACAAGCCAAGGTGTAATCAATAAGTGTAAATGAGTGGCACCAGGGTTTAATAAGAGGATTGTTTCATTACAGTAATGTGTTTCCACACGAGCATCGATCCGTCTCACGTTTCATGCTACTGCATTATCAGCTCTGTACTTCACATTGCTAAAACACATTGATCGCTTTTGTTGGGCACCGCAGCCGTTGTGCATTTGAGCTAGAGCATTTCTCATTAGTTCATTTCAGTTCCTTCGAAAATAAATATATATATATATATATTCCATTGTCTTTCCTTTCACAGTTCCGCTCGTTTAAAATAATTTGTGTGTTTGCACAATTAATTAATATGAGCAAATGGAAGAAGAATCACCGCCTCTAGAGCGTGCCATCTCGCTTGATGCATTGATCATCATATTTGTCAAGAAAAAGCCAGGAAGACTAAATGTAATCAGGAAGGGCTTCTTAATTATTCCACAGTTGTTGTTTTTTGCAATTCGATTAAAATGCACGCCCAGAATGGCTCTACTCACTTCAAATAGTCTTCTGTTTTGCAAGACTAAGAGATCTGGCTTTAGGCTGGAGTTAAACTCAGTCGGGCAGTCGCCATGGTGACAAGCTTTTTTGGGCCATTTGACAGGATGGCTCACAGATGCAAAAAGCACAAAAAAGCATGCGATTGAGAGCAAACACCGTTCCGTGTGCTGCAACTGCCTGCTGATTATTTGTCTGATTGCGGTGATCATCCCATTCAGCAATCAGGAAAAACTGTGCAGAACCTGTTTGTTTCCAAAATGGAAACGCCAGGACACCTTTGCCAAGAACTAAAGAGCTGTTATCCAGATGAGTGGCGTTGCTTGTGTATTTCAAGTACAACGTACACACAGAAAAAAAATGTTTCGACACATGTGGGTTTATTTCCACCAAATGAGTGTAGATTAGGGCGACATGGTGGCTCAGTGGTTAGCACTGTTGCCTCACAGCAAAAAGGTCACTGGTTCGAGTCCCAGCTGGGTCAGTTGGCATTTCTGTGTGGAGTTTGCATGTTTTCCCCGTGTTGGCGTGGGTTTCCTCCGGGTGCTCCGGTTTCCCCCAAAGTCCAAAGACATGCGCTTTAGGTGAATTGAATAAGCTAAATTGGTTGTAGTGTATGTGTGTGAATGAGTGTGTATGGATGTTTCCCAGTACTGGGTTGCAGCTGGAAGGGCATCCGCTGTGTAAAACATATGCTGTATAAGGTTCATTCCGCTGTGGCAACCCCTGATGAATAAAGGGACTAAGTGGAAGGAAAATGAATGAGTGTAGATTATCAAAAACCTTAGAGCAGTCCACTTAAATCTGTCAATCACTTTCCAGCTCGAGCCAATAACAAGAGTTTGGGCCGTGGCTTAGGTAACAGGTTCAGCCCGACGGTGTTTGTTTTGAAAAGTAATTCAGATTTGCATAGAGAAGTGTAAGCCAAAATGTGAAGACTTGGCATAATTTGCAGAGGCTGAGGCCTAGGTCACAAGTAAACGGGTGTTTTTGCTCACCATCATTTAAAAAAAAATTGTCTGTCGACATGAAAACGCAAAAATGCACTGTGATGCATGTTAAGGAAAGGCCGAACCAACAGGGAGCGATTAAAAGCCTTTTATGCTGGGTTCACACCAAACATGGAATTAAGTATTTGCATACATCACATACACATCAGTGTAAATGTTAGAACAAAGGCGGATTACTGTCTGGAATAAGCAATGCGTTTGTTGCGAACATTAGGAATTTGCCTCAATCACATCTTCCACTTTGGTGTGAACCAAGCCATGTTGGCCAATCAGACAGGAAAAAATAGCACACAGTCCCAAGGCTAAATCTCTGGTTGTAGTTTCCGCATGATCACACTGTGTACCTGGAATTTCTGAAAATCTTCACTCTAGACCAGTGTTTCCCAACCCTGTTCCTGAAGGTACACCAACAGTACACATTTGTAACCTCTCCCTAATCGACACACCTGAATCAACTCATCAGAACATAAGAAGAGACTCCAAAACCTGAAGTTAATGGGTCAGATAGGGAGACATCCAAAATGTTCAATTCAGTTCAATTCCTCTTTATTTCTATAGCGCTTTTACAATGTAGATTGTGTCAAAGCAGCTTAACATAGAAGTTCTAGTAAATTGAAACTGCGTCAGTCCAGTTTTCAGAGTTGAAGTTCAGTTTAGTTCAGTTCAGTGTTGTTTAATTTTCACTGCTGAAAGTCCAAACACTGAAGAGCAAATCCATCGATGCGCAGCTCCACAAGTCCCAAACCAAGCAAGCCAGTGCCCATGTGGCGAGGAACAAACTTCACCAATTGATGAAAGTGAAGGGAAAAAAAACAGGGACCAGGCTCACTTGGGCACGACCATTTCTCCTCTGGCCAAGCTTATATAATTATAATTACTATTTGGGGCCCTCCAATCACCCCCCCTCCCCCCATTCCATTTAACTTTGGGATGCTTTGCATTAGCTGTGCAACATTTAGTAAAAAAAAATAACCTCATGGTTTCATCTTATTCGTTACAGTTCACATTGAATCTGACGATGTGTCTAATCTACATTGTAGTAAGTGACAAAGTGTAAAACAGAGTTCGGCTAATGAAAATTTCAAACAATGTATGCGCATTCTGGCTACCAAATATATTGCAACAGCATTGATCAAAGAAATGAAAAGTCAAAGGGACGTGTAGCTAAGCAGAATCTTTAAACTGTTTTAAGCTTTTGTTTTTTAAACGTTAAACCTCAATGTGCGAAGAAAACTTGCGCGTGAGATTTGAAAAGTGCCTTTATCTGAACGTCTAAATGAAAGCCGGCTACAACACGCAGATGATTACGTCTTGCTTCTGGAGCTCACGCAAAAACTGTATCATCATGCCCGACTTTATGAGTATTCAGTTGTTTATGAACGTAAACCTTCGAGAAATTGTCTTGTCTGGAGCTTTTTCAGTGGGCTGCCTGTGTTTTTATTGTTAATCAAACAACAAAAGACAATGAAATCACTCACTGCTCTTGACTGAAAAGCTGTTGTGTTGTTGTTCAGTGATAAATAACCTTATTTAATTCATACAGTGATGTTTATACATGCAGTATTATATTATTCCGTTTCTATACTACTGTTAGATACCTGAAATAACCTGAAAAGCACTGTTTGTTTTAGTAGTATCTTTATATATTGTATTCATTTATGCTTTTGCTTGTAGATTTTTAATGAATAGTGGCCTTTTTTTTTACTGAACATGTTTTTATACCTAACTGTAGTGAAATTGTGAGACACTGAAGTCCAACATGGATGCACAATGGCAGGTTGAGCAATTTGATTGATGGTTAAGCCATGCATTGATGGTGCTAGCCATGTGTTTCAGTAAATGAATGTTACTTATAAATAGATACTCTTACATTCTCTGTTATTTAACTGTGGCTACATTCCAATTAATACTGATGGCAAACATGAAAGTCTTGTTCACAGCTGTATTGTAAAAGTGTTCCAGTTGTGCCTGTTTCACTAGAAACCCGAGATTTTTCTAAAAACATCTTCTACATATAATAATGAATATACAATCTGCTTCAACTCTCTGCAATGTTGAAATGTCTTTTTTCTTTAAATGGGGTTTTAACTATAACTAAAACCATAAAGCACAACTTAATTAGATGTAAAAGCAAACTTATTTCAGCTAATTGCTCAGAGGCAACGTTCCTCGTTGAATGTAATTTGAGGTACTAAAATAACATGCAAATGAAAACAGCAATTCAAGCTTGTTGATACTTGAAAGCATGCACAGGCGCAGGTTTATAGGGATAGGTTTATAGGCGTAATGTCTTTTATACAGTAAAAATGCTTATTATATGGTCCTACCCCACCCTTGGAAACCTGTGGCAAATTTTGAATGTCAAAAGATCTCATTAAGTATTATTTTGAAGCATTTTGCATTACAAGAACATCAGAAATGTCCCCGTAAACCACCATAGTAGAGTACAACTATGTCATACCCATGTCATTATAGAAAAAAACAGTATATATATACATCAAATGTTTCCCAGAGATGAGTTGCAGCTGGAAGGGCATCCGCTGCGTAAAACATATGCTGGATAAGTTGGCGGTTTATTCCGCTGTGGCGACCCCAGATTAATAAAGGGACTAAGCCGAAATGAAAATGAATGAATGAATATACATCAAAACAAAAAACAACATTTATATAAACTACCCGACAAATGTCTTATCGCCTATCTAAGATTTAGGAACAGCAAATAATAACTTGACAAGTCATAGTGCAGTGGAAAAATTATTAATATTGTGTATGACCTCCATGAGCTTGAAAGACTGCATCCGTGCATCTCTGCAATGACTCAAATAACTTATTAATAAAGTCATCTGGAAAGAAAGCGTTCTTGCAGGACTCCCAGAGTTCATCAAGATTCTTTGGATTCATCTTCAATGCCTCCTCCTTCATCTTATCCCAGACATGCTCAATAATATTCACGTCTGGTGACTGGGCTGGCCAATCCTGGAGCACCTTGACCTTCTCTGCTTTCAGGAACATTGATGTGGAGGCTGAAGTACGAGAAGGAGCGCTATCCTGCTGAAGAATTTGCCCTCTCCTGTGGTTTGTAATGTTATGGGCAGCACAAATGTCTTGATACCTCAGGCTGTTGATGTTGCCATCCACTCTGCAGATCTCTCGCACGCCCCCATACTGAATGTAACCCCAAACCATGATTTTTCCTCCACCAAACTTGACTGATTTCTGTGAGAATCTTGGGTCCATGCGGGGTCCAATAGGTCTTCTGCAGTATTTGTGATGATTGGGATGCAGTTCAACAGATGATTCATCGGAAAAATCTACCTTCTGACACTTTTCCAAATGATCAACTAGAAGTCAAGTTATTATTTGTTGCTCTTACAAGACTTTTATCAGGTAGTGTATACACCAATTTATCTGATTGTCATTTTATTGTCTATTAAAAGCTGATAAGGTGTGATTAGGTTGTTTGGGTGTCTTAGCACCAAACATACAGTAAAATAAAGAAGTTCATAAATTCTTTGCACATTGTAAGTAGGCAATCCGTTGTTTGAAAAAAAGTTTTTTAGTGTTACGAAAATCATGTTGAGAATCAGTCATTTTGAAGCAGAAAGTAGTAGTCATATTATTATCAGGAAAGCAAAACTTTTAATATCACGTATTAAATGCCTTCGGCAAATATGAATCAAGTTCTGAAACAGCCCTTCATTCCCCCCACAATTTTTGATTTTTGCGCATGACACATCACATTTCACTTTTAAGGTTGGGTCCTTGGGGTTTATTATCTTGATCTTATTTACTTATATTTCTGATGCCAGTTGGCAGGCTCAAAAAAAAAAAGAAGGAAAAAAAAGAAGAAGAAGAAGAAACTCATCAACATGGTCACAGTTTGAAATCTTCTACCTGAAGTGAAAATGTGAGTTTTTGTATACTAAAATTAATCGTCTCTTTCTCTCAGTGACTCATAGCCTACTTTTTTTACAGCCTTTTGAAGCTTTGTTGCTCGCGTTGAAAATCCTCTGCGGTGGGATTATGCCATTAAAAAAGGGAATTGAGGTATTTGTGGAGTTCAAAGCCCCGTAGCTCTGCAGGTACTTGATAGTTTCAATTACATTTGCAAGTTTCCCCCCCAAATCACATACAGTTCCTCCATTTAACAACTTCCCCAGCAAACATACGGCATGTTTTGCTACACATCCCGTAGTCATTACCGGGGCCAGATTGTTGGCGCACACTTTATTTATACTGTTAAAAAAATAAATAGAATTATTATAATATTTATTTTGCTTCTTCATCTGCAAAAAACCCCCCAAAACAGCATTTTTTTTCAGTGCAAATATCTGAACGGTCTTAAATCAAGATACATGTTTCTTTTGTGGTGCAAAAAACATTCCTCAGGGATTTGCTGAACATTGAACTGAAGTCTAAGATGATTTGAGCTTTTTGACGTAGTGTATTGTCCTGCTGGAAGAAGAATCACATGGGCACTCTGGTCATAAATCAGCAAAACTCTGGTAGACTGTGGCGTTTAAACAATGCTCAGCTAAGAGACTAAAGTGCTATGGAAATATCACCCAAACAATCACACCCAAATCAAACTCTTGATTCAAGGCAGGGTGGATCCACGCTTTCATATCATTTACACCAAATTTTGACCCTACCACATGAGTGTTGCAGGATAAACAGAGACTTGTCAAACCAATCAACCTTTTCCCAATCATCTGTTTTTCAGTTTATTAAGCCCATGTAAACTGTAGCCTCAGATTACTTATTACCAGTGTGCTCTAATTCTTCTGCTGCTTCTTCTGCTTTAGGGATTAATGTGTTGTGTGTTCAGAGTTGCTCTTTCTCAGACCTCAATTGTAATGATTGATTAATTGGAGATACTGTTGTATTTCTTTCAATTAAACACTGGACACTCACTGGATATTTTCTCTCTTTTTTAGACCATCTCTGTCAGTCTTAGGCTGCTTTCAAACCAGTAGTAAAGTGATAACTTGTAGCATTTTTCAGCTGCTTTAGTCCCGTATCACAACAAATCGGCTACTTTGAACTGAACCAGTTGAAACGAAGCAGAAATCAACATCCACATCAACCGTTGGCTAGACGAATTTCCTGTGCTGCATTTTGATTGGCCAGAATTAACGCGCGCGAAACTCACATGCACAACACACAGAAGTAAACAAAGAGCGTTTGTCCAACTCAACAATTCCTCCTTTGTTAGCGACCTGCCATAATTGCGGTAAAGTATCAAAAAACCTTTTTCTCATCCCAGAATGCACGTCTTCGCTTTGCTGCAAAAAATACTTTTTGCATCTGGGTTGGTTCGAGGTCAGTTCATGTTCTCACCACAAACTAACTTCTCCAGGGTTTGTTTGAAAGTGTAATAAGACCACCTCTTTGAGCAGATCTTGATATGGTTGTTTGGTCCTCTTTTGGTGCGCACCTGAGTATGATTGCATTGGCCAAGCGAACCACACCAAAAAGGTAAATGAACTGTGGTACGTTTTAACCAAACTAAATGAGGCGATGCAGTGGGTAGCACAATCGCCTCACAGCAAGACGGTCGCTGGTTCGACCCTCGGCTGGGTCAGTTGGCATTTCTGTGTGGAGTTTGCATGTTCTCCCTGTGTTCGCGTGGGTTTCCTCCGGGTTCTCCGGTTTCCCCCACAAGTCCAAAGACATGCGGTATGGGTGAATTGGATAAGCTAAATTGTCCATAGTGTATGTGTTTGAATGAGAGTGTATAGGTGTTTTCCAGTGATGGGTTGCAGCTGGAAGTCATCCGCTGCGTAAAACATGTGCTGGATAAGTTGGTGGCTCATTCCACTGTGGCGACCCCTGATTAATAAAAGGACTAAGCCAAAAAGAAAATGAATGAATGAATGAATAATACTCAACAACAATATTGCATATGTTTCCAGTATCATGCAGCCCTACCTTAAATACTTTTAAAATGTGCCGATTGAAGAATGTTTATATGTTTGTGTTGAAAAAAACAAGACATTAATACTGAGAAAGAAGGTCATGTTTAGTTCAGCGTGGACCTTATTTACCCTCATGTCCGCAGAGCAGAGGCCACAGGCGCCGGAGGGAAGCAACCCTTGGACTGTCAGCGAGAGTTAAAAGACCCGAAGCGCAGCAGGGGTCCGTCAAGCACGAGCTGTAACCTGCCGTGACACCTGATGGGTGATGTAAATTGACGTTGCTTCTTTGGAGTGCCTCAGCCAGGGCTGAAAGTGCATCTCAGCACTGCTTAGGCCCCAGGGAGGAGGGCCCCGTTCCTCCGGCATCCCATCCAATTAACCGCGCCACGCTCCGGCTGTTTGTCTCACATTTCCATGTTAATACAGCCAGGAAAGTCAGTGTTTAGTCAGCAGATCTGCTGAGCTGCATAATACCACAGACTCTACAATCTGTAAATGAACTGAAAATGCACAAACTGGCTTTTTGACCACGACTGGAATCTGAGATTTCTTTCCCAGCGCTGTTTTGGCAGATCATGTAAGAGTCTAGCGGTGATGAATGAGAGATGTAGGCTCGGTGGACCTTGCGTTTGGTTCACCTGCCCTGTCCCTGTCCCCCTGTCACAGCCTTTCACCCCGAGAGCGGCGAGCCTGTGCTCACTTCCTCTTTCATCTCTGTGGGTCCCGCTGCTCCAGTCAGAGTTAATCAGAAAAACAAGACAACACAAAAGCTCAGCAGTTCTACACCATACTGTGAGCGTCCTATTCTGGCGCTGGGCTGTATTGCATCACTCTCCAGAGAGAAACAACTTGAGCCGCTGTTCTCTTCTATTCTACAGAAAGGCATTCAACACTTGTAGATGTCTGTGTTTTTGATGAAGAGCAATAAGAAAGAATGGACACCATATTATATACTGCTTATTACTTTTATTTCCTCTGGTGATTAAGAATGCCATAGGAGTGCATTGATTTAATAATTAATCAGGTATTCAGATAGTAGGTATGTGGCTTAGGTAAGCTCAAGATGGTTTTATATGCTCAAATGACCCCTAGAATGAAAGATCCGTTTTGACCATATTTGGAATGTTATATAATATTAATAAGCTCTGCTCTGACACTCCACAGCTCGTCAGTGCCTGTGCAGGAATTAATATCAATCTCTACATGAACAGATGAGTTTTATATAGTGTTTATTGGTGTCCTTTCACTCAAGAGAAATCACAGTAAGAGCATAGAGATATGACACGATGCATAAATCTGCATTCAACACTTATACTTACCAGTCTACATGTGTTTGTTGCCTCATCACAAACATTAAAGAAACTAAAAGATTCATTTATTTACTATCCATCCACCCATCCATCTATGTTTATTGCTTTTGATAACCCAGCTCAAAACAAGCATCACAAACCTTTTGAGCCTCTATATGAGAAAGCACATAATGATAGGTTGTGTGAAATGTCCAGTAATCACAGGTTACCTGTTAAAAGGACCAGAATGGTCTGGTCAGAAAACCAGTCAGTGTGGCAATTTTGTGCTGTGAGTTTTGTTGCATTGTTTGACTTGCACACATCTTGGCATTGTTCTACGGTTCTTATCTTGTGACAGTGTTCTCTATCTCCCACTCTTCTGGCAAAGTTATATATCATATTAAGACCTTAATGTATTAACAACCCATGCAATCTTCCTGCTGAATATTGTACCTATTAAACAACTGTGCTCACATACAAAATGGGTCTAAATGCACTCCTAAGACATGATGCTTGATTTATATTGTTTACAAGCTGACCTGATCAAGTGCATATCTATCTATCTATCTATCTATTTATCTATCTATCTATCTATCTATCTATCTATCTATCTATCTATCTATCTATCTATCTATCTATCTATCTATCTATCTATCTATCTGTCTATCTGTCTGTCTGTCTGTCTGTCTGTCTGTCTGTCTCTGTCTGTCTCTGTCTGTCTGTCTGTCTGTCTGTCTGTCTGTCTGTCTGTCTGTCTGTCTGTCTACCAAAAGTAACTTCACCACTATTAATCATTAGAGTAATTGTAGACTTCTTGCTCGGTATCTCCTAACAATTTATTCTAAAGATCGCCCAGCAGACAATCTGCTGATTATGAGTAACTTTGCTTCAGTCTGCTAATACTCCACTAGTACTCTAACGAGAGTAAGTCCACACCTAGTCAATAGCGTGCCTAAAGGACACCATCAAAAATAAAGAGTAACCCGATCTTCTCTTTTTCTCAGAGCTGACGTTTCTGCCGAGGACTCTGGGTAATTCAGATGACAGGTAGTGACGGGGACTCTGAGGCTTGCTTTTTACCTGTAGGCCAAATTGAAATGCAGTGTCAGATTATTATTTTTCCAGTTTCGTGTAAAAACGAGCATCTCGCTTAAACAGTCATCAGCACAGATAAGGCATAAACAAGCATACTAAATGTCAGCCGCCGCACTGATTTCGTCAATTAACGGTTTTCCCCTCTCAAAGGCTCCATGTCTGTCTTTCAGTGTCTGTCGACAGAGCTTTCAAAGGCTGAGTCGTCCTGACAGACTCTCCCCACAGCATCTGACGGACCCCCCCAGAGAGAGAGAGAGAGAGAGAGGGGGATGCGGTATTATATCTGTGATTGCCTCTCTGTGTGGGCTTCCTGTGTGCCGTATACTCTCCTGCCCTGAGTCTAATGCTGTGTGGCAGCGCTCATGCTCTCCTGTCCAAACGAATCCGTCAGACCTCTGACACACTCGCACAGCAACCAGTTACTCCCTGCCTCCAGTGAGCCGCGGACCCCACGCTTACACCAGTGTCATGTGCTCTCTGTTATCGCGCACGCAGGCCGCCGTTGCTCTTCACGTATCAGTAATTTCAAATTAACGTGACTCTGAAGGGTTTGTGCCGCCGGTCTTCGGTCAGTACCCTGACACGGGTTCACGACTTACACTTTCCGCGTAGGAGAGAACAAACTAACGTCTAGATGAAAATATGTCATCTGCTCGGTCTATAGATGACACGTCCTCCCGATCTGCGATCCTAATTGCGTTAATGAATGGGGAAACCTTGTGGAATTGAGATGTGAGGGTAATTAAAGAGAAACCTAATAAAAGAACAGCCGCCTTTGGCTTGCTAGGAAAAAAAAAAACTAAAATAATTACAGCTTTCAAATGATGGCCACGTCACCCTGCAGGTTTGGTTAATCAAACTGAGGATGATGAGTACATGAGTACCGCACCACCGGCCCCCAGGATCAGTGGAAGGATTTTTTGCTCAAGTCCGTATCTGTGGAGGCTGAGGCTGGAAAGCAAGCAGGCGGTTTCTTATCTAATAATGAAAGAGGTTAGTGAGGAACCTAAACTCTCAGTGTGAACACCCCTTTATCTGATGAAGCCCGGCAACGAGTCTTTTTCAGGGGGGGGTTTCATGAGTAAAAGAGTCCTATTATTCTTTTTACATTTTCAACTTCCTTTAGTGCGTAATGTTTGAGCATGAAAAGGAAAGTTACAAAGTGCAGAGTTTGAACTGCTTCTCAACTCCCTCAAACGCTTCTATTGCAGTCCTGAGATTTTATTCAGGGACGGACGCGTCACTGTATAACGAATTGAAATTATTTCTGCCCAAGGGGTGGAATTCACAGATCTAATATACTGATAGACATTCGGATGAATTTCTGCCCCAACTGGATACACATCACCAGCAGTAGGTCAACGTTTTGACATGTACAGTTGAAGTCAAAATTATTAGCCCACTTGTGATTTTTCTTTTTCAAATATTTCACAAATGATCTTTAACAGAGCAAGGAAATTTTCATAGTATGTCTGATAATATTTTTTCTTCTGGTGAAAGTCTTATTTGATTTATTTCGGCTAAAATAAAAGCATTAAAAAACATTTTAAGGTCAATATTATTAGCCCCCTTAAGCAATATATGTTTTTGATTGTCTACAGAACAAACCATCGTTATATAATGGCTTGACTAATTACCCTAACTTGCCTAAATAACCTAGTTAAGTCTTTAAATTGCACTTTATGCTGAGTACTAGTATCTTGAATAATATCTAGTAAAATATTATGTACTGTCGACATAGACTCTAGACTCTATTCGATTTTTACTGACAGCCTTAATTTAGCCTTGTTATTGCAAAGACGTCTATGTTTGGGCGTCTAATAGACATCATTTAAAAATACTCGGTGACACCAGGATCGCACACTTACTCTTTACAAGAAGTGCCATGGGATTTTTAATTATACACAGCTCATTTGGTTTTGTGCATGCACAGTGAGAAATTAGTTTAAACTGGCAAGATTTTCAAATGCATGGAGATATTTAGTTTGTCACTGATGGAGTGTGAAAACAGTGTGAAAACGGTGTGTTTGTGCCTCCACCCAGAAAGGGATATTTACTGCATGCTATAATAAATGATACATGAGCTGAAACTTTACATTCCTGTTCTGGGGACACTGACTGACCCTACATATGATAAAAACCATTGTACAACCATTTAAGCTGGTTGTCCTGCTGGTTGAGATTGATGAGACACATATTTTCACACATCATTTGTATATTTGTAAAATATTAATATTAGTTCAAATATGTAATAATTGTCATTTAATTAATATAATAGACATATAATAAAATCTAATTTTTAATAGAAACACCATTATAACACTAAATGAATTAATCAATCAATCAACTTGTCATTAGTTTGAACAAAAACATTATTTTATATATATTTAGAATTTGTCCCAATTCACATACTTATACTACATCCTAAAAGTACTTTTTTGTATAGTAAAAGTACATACTTTTGAGTGTGTAACAGGGGAGTATGCAAGCTTTAAGACAAACTACTTCCTTATTAATGAACCGTTTATGTTGCTTAGTTATGTCCCATCAATCATCTCGACACATCATTCACATTTCTTTCCTATTTAATTTCATACCTCATAGTCATTCAAAGTCATGGTATCACGTGTCCACCATGTTTGTAGTTTGTTTACACTTTCTTACCCGAGTTTGTAGTTCTAATCGAATTCACGTGAAACACGCAATGTATCTCAGAATCAGAATCAGAAAGGGCTTTATTGCCAGGTATGTTCACACATACCAGGAATTTGCTTTGGTGACAGAAGCTTCTACAGTGCAACAGAATTACAGAGACAGGACAAAACACAGATGATAAATATATTTTAAAAATAGAAGTAAGTAGTGAATGCAGATATGCAAATTGACAAGTGTATGTACAGATATATTATATATACAATGTTATATGTGCAGCTGTTATGTGCAAATTGGCATGTAAGTATGTTGTTAAATAAGTGTATATGTGTATAAAAGTGTATAGCAAGTAGTGATGTTTGTTTCACAATTACTATCATCAAGTGTTCATGAGATGGATTGCCTGAGGGAAGAAACTGTTTCTGTGTTGGGCTGTTCTGGTGCACAGTGCTCTGTAGCGTTGACCAGAAGGTAAAAGTTCAAAGAGGCAGTGTGCTGGGTGTGAGGGGTCCAGAGTGATTTTATCAACCATTCTGCTCGCTCTGGATAAGTACAGTTCTTGAAGAGTAGGGAGGGTTGTACCAGTGATTCGCTCAGCAGTCCGAACTATTTGACGTAGTCTTTGGAGGTCGGTTTTGGTAGCTGAGCTAAACCAGACAGTTATTGAAGCGCAGAGGACTGATTCAATGATGGAAGTGTAGAACTGTTTCAGCAGCTCCTTTGGAAGGTTGAACTTCCTCAGCTGACGAAGGAAGTACAGCCTTTGTTGAGCTTTTTTGACAACGGAGTCAATGTGAGTGTCCCACTTCAGGTCCTGAGAGATGGTGGTGCCCAGGAACCTGAATGACTCCAGTATAGTATCTGTTGTACACTTCGAATTTCTACAGGAAATAGACCATCTGGGAACCTTTGGCATACTCTTTTTAACATGCTACAGTTTAGGACATACTAATTATGTTTTCAAATACTAATAAACATGGATAATATGCGAATTGGGACGCAGCTAGTGTTTTCATTTATGGATGAACTAATGCTGCACAGAATTACATACAGATTTTGTAAGAATCCACAGTTCCAGCATTCAAACGCAGCATGTGCTGGTAATCCTTCATGATGCTATTTTAAGTCTGACTGCTTACCTGTCACAGGTGTAGAGCGCCGAATCCCCGGTGATCCTACACCTGAAGTAATGTTCATTTCATCAAGTCTCGCCAGCAGGAAATCAAAACCGAGCACTGTCTCTGCCTCCATCTGCTGCTTTTGTGACCGAGCCCCATGGATCAGATTTGGTCAGCCAAAATCAATCTGTTACCTCACACTTCCAGAATATGACATGACACGCGGTAAAATGAATCACGCGTGTTAGTTTAAAACCTAAAGACGGCACCCCCTTCTGACTGATGGATGATCTCCATTCCGCCATCCTCTAAGATTACCTCAATAATACTTCGGGGGAAAGGAATCATTCAGCTTCCCTCAGAACTGTCAGCTGACACAAGTCTTGAAATATCACTCCATTCACTCCTTGAGTTATTTAGAAAACGGGGCCTTGAAGGTTGTGTTGCTGTTTTATTCAATGTAACACATGTTTTGTTGACTTCTCGAACGAGCTACTGGGACTCATTACAGAGGTTGGGATTGACTTCCAGCACACTGTAAACAGGTTTTCAAAGCAAGTCGTCTTTAATGAATCTGCATCATCAGACCTTTTCAGAAGTAATGAAGCTAATGTAATTAATTATATCAAAGTTTCTTGTAAGGTCGTGCTATGGTCACTTATGTTCTGTATGGCTTTGTGGCCTCTCTGGTCTATCTGTTCATGTTTTTCTTGTATTTACTGCTCAAGATCTTTCACCTTTATTTTGTTGATTGTCTTGTGAGGTTAATTAAATCATAGAACCTTCCAGAGTCCAGAATCCAGCCCTTGAATGCTCCAAACAGCCATGACATTAACCCGACTATTAATAATCCATCATAAAAACTCCATAATCCTGAGCAAACACTCCTGATATTTCACACCAGGCACATCGAGAGTGTCTCGGTCATGTTTTCAGAGTCCTCCAGGGCCTTGAGAAAGCATGTCAATCAATTTACCTCTTTTTTTTTTTTCCAGTGTCATGTTCTTGGCAGGTCTCAGTGCACATAAAATATACAATATACAATAAAATATATTAATAATAAATTGTTTATAACAAAATAAAGCTACTGTAAATATCAATACGACACGTTTATTTTCTCAATGCTTCCAAGGGTATTGTGGTAGTGGCTTGATGATTGCTAGGGTGTTGGTAGTGAGTTACCAGGGTATTCCAGTGGTTGTTGCTAGAAGGGATACAGCTGTGGCCAAACGTTAATGAGAGTTACAAATAACGTCTACCCCTCCTCCAACCATCACAGTAATGTAAAAACAAAATTATACAGAGTATTATTCATATTATTTATTAAATTACCCATTAAATTGTGTTTTATTAACCCCTACCCCGACCCCAACCCTAAACCTATTCCTTACAGTAATATAAAATATGAATTATTGTTGTACATTTGTACATTGTCACAAAAATGAAGCTATATTGATGTGAGTATCCACAGCTGTATCCCTTCTAGACTGTACCTATCCTAGGTGATTGCTAGGTGGTTGCAAAGATGTTGTTTGGGTGTTCTGAGTGGTTGCCTGGTGGTTTAAGGGATATTTTGGATACTGACAAGGAGGTTGCTAGCGTGCTCTGAGTGGTTGCTAGAGTGTTGCTCTGTGGGTAGTTGTGACGCTTACCTAACCCTAACAAGTGTGACAGTGTGTGCGTTCACATAACAACTGTCAAAAGCTTTACAAAAATTTGTAATAGGGATGTGCAGTATTAACTAACAACTATATCACAATATTTTCTAGTATTAATGACAATTATTAATATGCATCCACTGAGAGACCAACGAGTCCTGTATCTTTAGAGAAAAGTATTAATTTCACACTTTTTATTTTTTAAATATTTTACAAATAATAAGTAGTGCAGAGGTCATCAATACGAGAGGGCACCCTCGCATATATACTCAACATATGCGTTACGAAGAAAATCATCTATCATCTATCGCTGCAGCAGAGGATTATTCATTTATTCATTTTCATTTCGGCTTAGTCCCTTTATTATTCTGGGGTCGCCACAGCGGAATGAACCGCCAACTTATCCAGCATATGTTTTACGCAGCGGATGCCCTTCCAGCTGCAACCCATCTCTGGGAAACATCCATACACACCCATTCACACTCATGCACTACGGACAATTTTAGCTTACCCAATTCACCTATAGCGCATGTCTTTGGACTTGTGGGGGAAACCGGAGCACCCGGAGGAAACCCACGCCAACACAGGGAGAACATGCAAACTCCACACAGAAAGGCCAACTGACCCAGCCGAGGCTCGAACCAGCGATCAGTGACCTTCTTGCTGTGAGGCGAACGTGCTACCCACTGCGCCACTGTGAGGCCAGCAGAGGATTAATATCATGAAAACTGATAAATGGATCAAACTGTCAGGGTTGTGGATGGAGAAAAAGGAGCGAGGACTCAAATGCAGGGAAAATGGGTATTTATTAATAATCAAAATAAAACAAAAAGGCAAAACAAACTACCCCGAGGGGGAAAACATTAACAAAAAGACAAAAAACAAACTTGACTTGACTGGGCTGGCAGGAAAGAGCAGGACTGGACAGGCCTGGACAGGACATGACACAGAAATATAAGATGATCAAGAAGACGAACTGGCACAGGACAGCAGACATGAGGAGAATATAAGCACAAATAATTAACACACAAACAGGTGAACATAATAAACTAATAATGGGTTAACAAGGCGGGTGGGACTAGACAATAGACGGGAGAGCACATGACACAAACAAACACAAGCCATGTGCTCACACAAAAACAAGACTCGAACGCACAGCCAATGAGAGAACTCATTTACCGCGTGTTCGCATGACACAGCACGCGGCGCATGTAAACATGCACCACGTGCTAAACACAACACCAACAGAAGACTGAACGCAAGACACGAGTACATGATAAATGAAAACACTTACCATGCACTCACACATGCAACGTGCATGTTTCATCCCATCGCCAACCGAAACCAACTAGACTGAGACGCTGGGAATGAAACACCACGCTGCAGACAGAACAAACACAAACACCAGGACAAGAGCGCGCATCCAGACCACGCGCGGACCTCGCGCGCCCGCATTATGCGGGAGCGCACGCGGTCTGCGTGATATTAGAATGGCGCTCATACAATGACAGAAAACTCGAGCCGAGCACAACATAGAGGACAAAACAGGACTAGTGTCTGGACTCTGCCACCAGAACATGAATTTACAAGACCGGAGTGGCAGAACCCTGACACAAACATGAAGTCAATACACAAAAACATTTGGTAATATATGGATAATTTATGTTCTTTAAGCCATCATCCTGGGTATTTTTTTAAAAGAATAAAGTATATTTATAATGCAAAACGGTAACGCTTTAGAATAGCGGCCCATTAGTTAATGTTAGTTAATGTATTAATTAACATTAAGTATGAATAATCTTTATAAATCATAGTTCAACATTAACTAATGCATTATACATATCCAAAATTGGGCTTGTTAACATAGTTAATGCACAGTGAGTTAGCATGAACTAATGTTATTTTACTTAAATAACATTAACTAACGTGACAAAGATGAATAAATACCATAATAAATGTAATCGTTTGTTCATGTTAGTAATCACATAAATAACATTACCTAATAAATTATTATTTTAAAGTGTTACCTGCAAAGCTAATTGATCTAGCCCTTATCACTGCATAAAATAAGTATATATATATATATAAGTGTGATTTATTCCTCATTCTGTGTTATAAGACTACAACTGGTCACAAAAAGAAGAGACTTCAAACACTGACTGATGTTATGAAGTGAATTTAAAGTGAAAGTACGTCAGGAAATCTCTGCAAACAGGCTCATATACTTGCAAGACTGTATCTCACGCTTGATGTTGTAATAATTCATTGCAAATTCACAGATTGCACATTTTACAACACAGGCTCATTCTGAAAACGTACCCCTATATACATTTGTGGAGATTGCAAATTATGTAGCCAGAGGTACATATGGCTGCATTTCATCTTTAAAACGGATGATACGGGGTGGTATGATGCCTTCCTGCTTATTATTACCAGCTGACCGCTTACTTTCGCGTGGACGGCTTTTTCGCTGTTTCGGAGTTGACCGTGACGACAGGTTTCAAGTCCGGCGAAGAACGGTTCCAGAAAGCAGGTAAGACAAAAAACAAAAGCCGAAAAATAAAATAAGCAAGTAAATAACAGGGTGAAAATGTGGTCAAGTCTAAAAACGTGGTAAACATCAGGCGATGGTATTTTCTTTTTCTGGATTGCTTTTTAAAACTGTCAGTTGGGTTTAAGAAAGTGGGTGGACGGGTCAATCTGTGCTTTTGAAAACACTATTGGTTGGGTTTAGGGAAGGAGGAGGGTGGGTCAGTCGAGCGGTCGGTCAGTCAGTCAGTCAGTCGACAGTGGCCTCTGGTGGATTTACGCGAGAACAGCAGACGTGAATGGCACTCGCGAGAGAAATTTGACAACGTACACCTAGGACGTTTTTGGCGCTCTCCAGAAATGTATATAGGGGTACGTATTCAGAATGAGCCTGGGTTTATGGACTCTTAAAAAAAAAAAAGATTTATGAATACATTACTGTCTAATACTGGTCCTTCAACCTTTGATTCTTTAAGGGTAATATGGTAAAAGGAGTTAGAGTCTATTTTTAGTGATGAGGAATCTGCCTGCTCAAATATCTATACCAAAAGTACTTCCATTTTGGTTCATGAACCAAACTATAAATGTATTCACAGGATTAGGAACAGGAACAGAATATTCCCGAAATGTTCTCAGTTATGTTTCAAATGTAAGGTAGACATTGGCACGGTGATGCATGTATTTTGAGACTGTGACAAAATCAAAATGTACTGGAAAGAGATTCACAAAATTATTCCAAAAATAATTGGAAAAACTTTTGCTTTGTCCCCAAAGGTGTACCTTCTGAATTGCACAGTTGAACCGTGTCTTTATTGTGATAAAGAATGTGTATTACATTTTTGTATATACTTGGCCCAAAAAATTATATTATTATTATTATGGTCAACTGCTCAGATACCTTCAGTCGTTTACCACTGGAAAAAAATAACCTACGATTCACAGAGATCTGAGGTGTTCTGGCGCATATGGTTCTCCCTCTTTCCTTTTCCTGAGGCTACTCAGTGACTGTGTCTTTCTAAATTGGATTTTATCATTTGATTTTATTTCTGTCTTTGCTTTCAAGCATTTGCATGCATTTGAATGTCGAACAGAAATTGCTGTACTTGTTGTCACGAGATACCAGTACCACTCTTATTCTGTTGAAAAAATTAATAAAAAGAATGAGCCTGGGTTGACATTTTACCATTATTACACAGATTTTTATTTATTTATTTTCTCATGGGGAGATAGTGTAATACAATAGAAATATATCACCCATCCTTAATGTGTAACCATTCATTCATTTTCTTTTCGGCTTAGTCCCTTTATTAATCTGGGGTCGCCACAGCGGAATGAACCGCCAACTTATCCAGCATATGTTTTACGCAGCGGATGCCCTTTCAGCTGCAACCCATCACTGGGAAACATCCACACACTCTCATTCACCCACATACACTATGGACAATTTAGCCTACCCAATTCACCTGTACCGCATGTCTTTGGACTTGTGGGGGAAACTGGAGCACCCGGAGGAAACCCACGCAAACATGGGGAGAACATGCAAACTCCACACAGAAATGCCAACTGACCCAGACGAGGGTCGAACCAGCGACCTTCTTGCTGTGAGGCGATCGTGCTACCCACTGCGCCACCGTGCAGCCTAATGTGTAACCATTCTAATAAATAATAATCCCAAAAAAAGTATACCAAAAAAGTATACCATTTTGTATACCAAAAAAATCATCCTCATCATCATCATGCACACAAATATTCTATTGTTAGCATCAACATCATACTAATAACACTCCAGAATCCAACCTTGTCCCTGAACGCTCCAAACAGCCATGACATTAGCCAGACTATTAATAATCCATCCCATCGTCAAAACTCCATAATCCTGAGCACACACTCCTGATATTTCCCAACAGCAACCTCCACAGTGTCTCGGTCATGTTTTCGCAGGGCTCGAGGGCATTGGGAAAGCATGTCAATGAATTTTTGCGCTTTCTCCCCTTCTGTGTATTGAAAGATTACCCAGAGTACAAAGCTTTCCTATTCAAGTGTTTGATTGACGTGGAGAGACTCTCTGACACTCCATTTAGTCCATTTAAAACACTCTCGAGAGCTAATCTGATATTATAACCCTTCTGATTCTTGTGTGTATTGTCATTACTGTCAAGGTTGAAGTGGCCGCAGTTTTGCTTTGTTTCAGATGGCACTCGCATTGAAGAAGCCCTGAGAGATAGAGAAGCTTTCTATCCACACAATATGCAGGCCTCTGTTCAATTCACCGGCTTTGCACAAGGTTTAATGCGTTTTTTTTACATTCACAGGTAATTTTTTTGGGAGGAGCGTTGTTGGAATAAGGGTTAGTTTACCCAGTGAAATTGAACATTGTTATTATTTGCTCATCTTCATGTCATTTCAAAGCAACACAAGATGCAAAATGAACTATACAGTGAATTCCAGGAAATGGAAACTGAGGTTGTTCAGAGTGAAAAATGACAAAGGAAAATCATTATAGTTGTTTATAATTTAATTTTAAGGAATAAAATGTGTTAATTTTGTATATTTTTATATTATATACCTTTATTTACCTCGACTAACCCTATATTCTCTATTAGGGTATGGAGGAACATATAGTTGAAGTCAGAATTATTATTATTATAGTTTTATTTTTCAAATATTTCCCAAATGATGTTTAACAGAGCAATGATTTTTTTCACAGTATTTCCTATAATATTTTTTCTTCTGGAGAAAGTCTCATTTGTTTTATTTCGGCTATAATAAAAGCAGTTTTAAATTTTTTGAGTTAATAATTTTTTTATTATTTTTATTTTTATTATTCGCCCCCTTAAGCAATTTTTTTGATTGTCTACAGAACAAACGATAGTTGTACAATGACTTTCCTAATTACCCTAACTTGCCTAATTAACCTAGTTAAGCCTTTAAATGGCCCTTTAAGCTGAATGGTAATATCTTGAAAAATATCTAGTTAAATATTATGGTTTTAATCTGCTTGCAGGCTTATTTCATGTTGGAATGGAACATTGTTTTATAAAATTGGGGGGACACTAAAAGGAAATGCTCACATACACAACCTAAATTATTGTAACACGGAGTCGAGGTGACAACAGAGGAGGACAATAAATATAAAAGTTTCTCATGAGCAATTTTTGAAGGGGAGACAAATAATACAGTCAAATTGTACATATATAAATGAACTTATGTATGTCCAGATGTGTCCACGTTAATAAGACACTTAAGAACAGAATAGAAATTGATTATACAACAAATACAGTGGGATTAGTTCGATTAGTAGTAAATGCACAGCTAAACAATATGCTAATTGTGGCCGTTAATGTTAAGTTAACATTATCCCAAGTCGTCACAAATAAAACAATTCATGGGAAACGGCTTTGGTCGGCCTGTTAGTTGCAGTGCACTTTGCAACAAGCTGTTGTAAACTAGCTAAGTAATATTCAAATCGCTAATATAGAAGATTCATGGAAAATTACATTGGTAATCAGCATTTTTGCCGCAACTAATTTATGAATGAGTCTGCATTAAAGAGAGTCGCTATGTATACAGTAAATAAAATACTCTACTTACTGGAGTTCAACATTTACTAAGTCACAGCTGCACAACTGACTCGTGTGTGTAGAGTAGGTGAAGGTGAGATGAACAGGGAAAGCAGGAAGTTGGCCAAACCACTGTGAGGAAGGGGAGGGGGAACTCAACTGTTTCTAAATGCATTTGTTGCGTTTTTTTTTCTACTTACACAATTATTTTAGGTATACATAAATATATTTTTCACGATAGAGAATAGGATTTTTTTAAATATTTGTTTTTCCGTCCACCCCGGGATTTGTACCTGTGAGTAGAACGCTTTGTAATGTTACAGCAAACAAGACTCAGCAATATTTATGAGAATGTGAGGTGTATATATATATAGTCCATATAATCAGTTTTCATGAGCTACAGCTGTGTGCATGTAATCAGGGGTGATCCGGAACTGGTGTGTGTGAGGTGTATGATGGGACTTGTAGTTCATTTCAGTTCTCTAGCAATCTGCAAATGCTACATCGCTGGTGATTGTGACAATTATGACTGCTTAGGGGATATGGTGTTGGTATGTGCAATAAATATAGAATATTTACATTTTGTTTTGAAAAATGAGTATTATACTTATACCTAAATAAAAAAAAAGTATCTGTTGATTTTACACCAATTTCACAAGGTTCGTTTTAAAGTGCCGGTTGAGAATTAGATTTTCCACAAGCCTGAAATTTCATTAAGCGCATCTCGAAGATGTAATATTTTAACAACACAATTAGTTAATAACACACATGCGGCAAACAGTTGTCTAGCTTTTAATCTGTCACATCTGATTCTTCATCTCCTGCCAGTTAGTCCATTACACAGATCCTCTGTGTGTGTGTGTGTGTGTGCGTGTGTGCGTGTGTGTGTGCGTGTGCGTTTCCCCCCCCTCCCTCGTGTTTGTAAATCTTGGAATGGCTCCAGTCAAATCTTCCAGCAGATTTCTGAATTCCAAAAAAAGCCTCAGTAACACATCAGCGACGGTGCAGGGCCAGCATTAACTAAGACTACAATGACAGATCTTGACATATGTTCAGCTAGAACATGCCAAGAACTGATCTATGTCTTGAAAAATCATCCAACAGCTATAGGGCTACCAAAAAAAAAAAAAAAAACATCCCATGAGCTTTGCAAGGGAAATGTTTGACATTGAGAAATGAAACCGGCTGGGTAACACACACACACACACACA
>CAIGQW010005321.1:1173803-1185823 GCA_903798125.1 Danio choprae | reverse complement strand
TCCATCCATCCATCCATCCATCCATCCATCCATCCATCCATCCATCCTATTGTGCTCATTTAAAAAAAACATTGTACTTAGTTTTTGTCTAGTTTCAAGTCCAAATATTCAAACATTCTTAAACCAAAATTAAGTGAGATTTTCTTGAAAACAAGCACAAAAATCCACCAATGGGGTAAGCAAAATAAACTTATTCATTCATTCATTCATTCATTCATTCATTCATTCATTCATTCATTCATTCATTCATTCATTCATTCATTTTCCTTCAGCTTAGTTCCTTTATTCATCAGGGGTCGGCACAGCGGAATGAACCGCCGACTTATCCAGCATATGTTTTACACAGCGGATGCCCTTCCAGCTGCAACCCAGAACTGGGAAACACCCATACACACTCATTCACACACATACACTACGGCCAATTTAGTTTATTCACTTCACCTATAGTGCATGTGTTTAAACTGTGGGGGAAACCGGAGCACCCGGAGGAAACCCACGCCAACACGGGGAGAACATGCAAACTCCACACAGAAATGTCAACTGAGCTAGCCGTCACTCGAACCAGCGCCCTTCTTGCTGTGAGGCGACAGTGCTAACCACTGCGCCACCGTGCCGCCCCAAAATAAACAAATTTCAAAGTGAATTATTTTGATTAATTGGTAGATTGTTTAGCTTGTTTTCGGGAAAAACGCACCTAAGTTTGACTCATTATTTCTGCAAACAAGCATGTTTGACTGAATGCACTGAAAATGCTTCTTGATTTAAGCAGTTTTAGAGATTTGGAAACAAGAAACAAGACGAAAACTCGAAGTATAAAAAGCCTTTTTACGCAGTGTTGTTATGATGCATATATATTTGTTTCAGCTGTATTCCTTACAACATTTTATAAAGTGTTTTAGTTCATCATGTGCTGCACTCCTTGGGAACAAGAAGCTATTTCACTTCAGCAGAGTGGACAATTCACACTCCTAGAAATGACACCCTGGGAAATCAATTTCATGCAAAACTCCTCAGATCTCACCTCGCGATACACGTTGCAGAATTACTCCAAGTCTGAGTTCTTGCCAGATAAACACGGAGGGCTTTTTCAGGTGACTTTTGCGCTAGATTTCAAAAGGGCAGTAATACAATAAAGCCGATCGATCGTGCATGTTGATCTTGTAAATAACTTCCCTGTCATCTTGCTCTCGTTCTCGCTTTCTTTCTTTTTTTTTTCTCTCTGAGAGCGTTCAATGCTCTGCTCGCATGCTGTTTTTCAGCTCCCTTTGTTGCGCTCAGAATTGACGTCTTTTGGGAGTGATATTTAAATCTGTGTCCAGGAAATGGAACCGCAGGAATCCAATAACAAAATTCATTTGTCTAGATTTGACTTGGGGTGCTTTAGCCCACTGCGAGGGGATGCGCCAAACCTCCGAATGTAATGATTGGATTTATTTATCTATTTGTGGCTCTCATTAGAGGTGTCCATGGTTCCCAGAGCCCCTGCTGTGGATATTGGTCGGCTTTCATGAAACACAACTGCTGAGTCTCGTAAACAAAAGATGCTGCGGATGGAGACGGCCAAGGTGTATTTATTGTGCTGGCGTCTGTTAGAGCTGTGAAAATGATCTGAGAGGCTTTGAAACTAAATTCAGTCCATCCAGATTTACCTTTTTAATTAGCATTTTGATATATTTATGAAGGCGACACGGTGGCTCAGTGGTTAGCACTGTCGCCTCACAGCAAGAAGATCGCTGGTTCGAGTTCCCGGCTGGGTCAGTTGGCGTTACTGTGTGGAGTTTGCATGTTCTCCCCATATTCGTGTGGGTTTCCTCCGGTTGCTCCGGTTTCCCCCACAGTCCAAAGACATGCGCTATAGGTGAATTAAATAAACTAAATTGGCCATAATGTGTGTGTGAATGAGTGTGTTTGGGTGTTTCCCAGTACTGAGTTGCAGCTGAAAGGGCATCCACTGTGTAAAACATATGCTGGATAAGTTGGCAGTTCATTCCGCTGTGGCGTCCCCTGATAAATAAAGGGACTAAGACGAAGGAAAATGAATGAGTGTGTCACGCTCGACTGAGGGACATGAAGACACAGGAACACGAGATTTGACGAAACACTAATTTATTAACAAACACTTACTACATGCACGGGCACTGGAAGATTCAGGAAACTCTGGGAGGACATGGGGTGACAACAGCATGGACAGAATGACGTGTAGACAATACATCGACGCATAGACACTACAATACCGGACAAAGAATGAAACAAACAGAGGGGTATAAATACATGAGGGCTAATGGGACAGATGATACACAGGGGTGAGACAGGTGGAATAAATGAACACTAAAAACGGCGGGAAACAGAACAAAGGAATCACATGACATGGGAAAAGCACATGGAACACAACAACAGAACCTGACAGAGTGAATATATTTATGAATCAATTTTTTGAGGTCCTGTGATGTGCTTTGAATTGTAAATTGCTTATTCGAAATTTGACGTAATCACAACTGAAACATGACAGGGCGAGATATGTAAAAGCTCCTCCCCATTGTAAAAAAATAGCAATAGCGTTTTGTTTTATCACAGCTCTGCCAGGGAGAGTGGTTGAGATGGAGCTCATGAAGGGGGCGGGGCATGTCAGATAGGCCAACGATATCCTACGGAAATTCTTAACTTTTTAAAAATTAATTCGTAATTCGTATACATTTGTACAATATCATTCATGCAATTTAGTACGATTTGCTCATCCCCCAGTGACGGGTGAGTTTAGGGGTGGGGTTTGGTGCAATGCCTCCTTTTAATGCTGTGTTCACATCAGACGCGGCACACGCAAATAACGTTATTTGCCAGTAAATAGAAGCGTGAACATTTTGAGTTTACTCATTGCATTCGCACGTCAAATTTCAAATTCGCTTCACACTAGACGAGAATGTGCTCCCTGTGCTTTATGTGCTTTAGGGAGGTTGAAAATCAGTGTAGATTCGTTCGCTGCCGTGTCTGAGTCCACTAGATTCTTTCAGAGGTGCACCCAGCTCTGTGAGTTCATCAACTCCTCCAGAAACTATACCTGGATGATGGAGGCTTTCAGCGGTGCTTCAGACTAAGCCGAGCCCAGTTTAATGAACTGTTGTCCTGTGTCGGCAGGAGGATTTCCCCTCGGGACACCAACAACAGGCACTACGTCATAATCACTCCCCTACAAGAGCAAGCTCCTGATTGGTTAACGTGGCACGAATATCTGCTGAAGTTAAGATTTTCCAACTCAATTGAAACTCGCAAAATGCTCAACTCGCGCTGCTTCACTGGCACAGGATGTCTATTCGCATCTTTGCATTGACTTAACATGTAAATCACTCGCTCTTGACGCTTCACCCGCTTCTGGTGTGAAGGCAGCATAAGAATCGTACAGTTTCATACGACTGAACTGTATGAATTTCCACGAATTATCCACTAATCTGACAAAGTGTAAACATAGTTACGTTTAATCGTGAGATCAGGCTGGATTTGATTGGTTAAAAATACTTGACGAGAAACTGAAGTATGTAGTGATGTAAAAAAAATCAATGATTCATTTAGACGTAAGTGATAAACCGCAAGCTTTGGAGGATTATATCAGGTTCATTTCTACTAAATGCGAATTTTGTCATTTTTTGGAGCGCACTAGCTTATAGATATCGTTAAGACTAACATACTTATACTAGCATCTAAAAAACGTAATTTTAGTTTCTCGGGACCTTTGACACCCTTTCTTGACCCTCTCTCTGACAAACTCAAATTTATAAGTCTGTCCTTTTAAGGCTGGTGGTAAACGACCACTGTTTTGATTGGCTCATGTAATTGTTTAAGAAAAAGGAGTCAACGCCTACTGCTATACAGTGTAACAGCCATATTACACTGTAAAATCATTTTAACAACAGCTTTGAAAATAGTTTCATTAGTTGTATGCGGGCCATGTTCAGAAAGATTGGTGGAACTGCATTGTAAAATTAAAAAGTGGTCGGCAACAATGGCGTAGTGGTTAGTGTGTCGACACATGCACTCCATTGCTCACGGTGACCTGAGTTCAATTTTCACCTCGAGGTATCGGTATAGGCGGGAGGTTTCCCCTCTCTCTCTGCTCCCCATGCTTTCCTGTCAATTTTTTGTTTCCATTTATTTATGCTTTTTAACTTGTGTTATGGGACCCTGATCTTTCCTCCAACAACTTCTGATGTTAAAAAAAAGTTGTAAAATATGACTTACCTAATTATCTTAATTCATTCATTCATTCATTTTCATTTCGGCTTAATCCCTTTATTAATCTGGGGTCGCCACAGCGGAATGAACTGCCAACTTATCCAGCATATGTTTTACGCTGCGGATGCCCTTCCAGCTGCAACCCATTTCTGGGAAACTTCCATACACACCCATTCACACTCATACACTACGGACAATTTAGTCTACCAAATTCACCTGTACCGCATGTCTTTGGACTTGTGGGGGAAACCGGAGCACCCGGAGGAAACCCACGCCAACACAGGGAGAACATGCAAACTCCACACAGAAACGCCAACTGACCCAGCCGAGGCTCGAACCAGCGACTTCTTGCTGTGAGGCGAACGTGCTACCCACTGCGCCACTGTGAGGCCCCATTATCTTAATTAACATTTGTAATAGTTTGAAGTGATATAGTGACTGGGTTGGTGTTGTAAATTACGGTTATTAAAACCTGGTAATGAACTGACAGCACTTTTTCTGTTCTTTTATGGACTTAAAGGAAAACTATTATGCAAAAATCACTTTTATAAGGGGTTTAAACACAGCTGTGTGGCAGCAGTGTGTGAATATAACCAGCCTCTAATGGTAAACATTAATTAATTCAATTTCTTATAATCACACTTTATAAAAACAGTCAGCAGAAACACTTTGATTGACATTCTCACTTTGTACGCGTCATCAGACGGGGAAAGCCCCGCCCTTTCGTCATATTTTGTAGCTCCGCCCGCTTTTGAAAAAAGAGCACAATCTCATTTGAATTTAAAGTGACAGTCACCAAAACGACACAATTTGGATCAAAACCTATAATGGGCATTTTTAAGGAGTTATAAAACATTATCTGTGGGGGATTTTGAGCTGAAACTTAGCATAATAGGTCCCCTTTAATTTAATATTTATTATTTATTATTTAATATATTGTTTCAAACTACTAAATTGTCAAAAAAAAAGGTCACAGTGGGACATTTTCAACTTCAAATGTTCATCAAAATGTCCCATAGTGCAATTCATATTCGTAAATAAAAGAAAAAAACTTCATCAGATAATACAGAACCTGTTAATTAAGTTATATTTTACAGTATCTTCTAAATGCACCGAGGTTATTGCAGATGCAGGATATTTTTAATCTAATGTAGACTTTTAATGAAGTTTGCTATTTTTTTGTAAACTGAATATTTTATTACTTGCATGGTCGCTGGAGGGCTGTCTGTGACATTTCATCATAGTGCACTGTCAGTTTCATAAGTGTTTGAAATGTCAGGGCGACTGCAGAAATCACTCAAGAACACTGGGGATCATGAGCTGTGTTGTTTTTTCACTCCCAGTTCATTGTTTTTTTGTTTTTTTTGAAGTAATGGTTAATAAAAATGCTGTCATTATTTACTATCCATTGTTCGTCATCATTTGAGATAAGGTTAGTTTTTGCGGTGTGTTTTAATACAATGAAAGTGAATGTGGACAGACGAGTTAGAGCTCCAAAAATAGTCTCTAAAAAATCAATATGAGCTTTCATGTCTCTTTCAAACTTTTTATTAGCTTGATACGTTGTCATGCACTATATCTGGAAAAAAACTAAACAGAAATGAGTTTTGGCAGCTGTGATTGAAGCAAAAAATTTATGACATTTCTGTCTGTGGGTGACATGGTGGCTCAGTGGTTAGCACTGTCGACTCACAGCAAGAAGGTCGCTGGGGTTCGAGTCCCGGCTGGGTCAGTTGGCATTTCTTTGTGGAGTTTGCATGTTTTCCCTGTGTTGGCGTGGGTTTCCTCCGGGTGCTCCGGTTTCTCCCCAATTTATAGTGTAAGTGAACAAATCTTTATACCAGTATTTTATTTAATTTAATTTTTAATTCACTTTCAATTTAATTTAATTCTTATTTTATTTTATTTTATTTTATTTTATTTTATTTTATTTTATTTTATTTTATTTTATTTTATTTTTAACCAGTTTTTTATTTTATTTAACTTTTAATTACATTTCATTTAATTTAATTTTTATTTAATTTAATTTTATTTAATTTTTAACCAGTATTTTATTTTATTTAACTTTTAATTACATTTAATTTCATTTTAAATTAATTTAATTTAATTTTATTTTATTTTTATTTTTTTATTTTATTTTTAACCAGTATTTTATTTTATTCATTCATTCATCCATTTTCATTTCGGCTTAGTCCCTTTATTAATCTGGGGTCGCCACAGCGGAGTGAACCGCCAACTTATCCAGCATATGTTTTACGCAGCGGATGCCCTTCCAGCTGCAACCCATCTCTGGGAAACATCCATACACACCCATTCACACTCATACACTACGGACAATTTAGTCTACCCAATTCACCTGTACCGCATGTCTTTGGACTTGTGGGGGAAACCAGAGCACCCGGAGGAAACCCACGCCAACACAGGGAGAACCTGCAAACTCCACACAGAAATTTCAACTGACCCAGCCGAGGCTCGAACCAGCGACTTCTTGCTGTGAGGCGAACGTGCTACCCACTGCGCCACTGTGAGGCCCTATTTTATTTTATTTAACTTTTAATTACATTTCATTTCATTTCATTTTTTTAATTTTTTTTAATTTTATTTTATTTTTATTTTTTTTCTTCTTTCTTTATTTTATTTTATTTTAATTTATTTTTGAAATAGTAAGAAAAAACTCTTATGCTCACTATTTAAATAATGAACAACAGAAGAACGCCATTTGTTAGAAAGTGAAGACTGTTAACTACAAATATTTTACTCTCATATATTTTTATATTTTAATCTTTATAATGCGTCCTTCCTTTCAAAAACTAAAAAAAGTCTGACCATAAACACTTGAATAGTAGTGCATCTCCATATAACAAAAATAACACTTTAGTAATTGTATGACAAAAATCATTTCAGCTCTGTCTGTTTGTATATCTCCCAAGGAATGATGATCGAAACCTGAAATTACGGTGATATTTAAAGGACACATAACTGCGAACTCCCGAGGTCTCCTGCATTAAAAAGGAGCCGAACTCCTGTGGATTATGCAATAAACAGCCTTCAGTGTCTCCAACATGAATTGACAAACCAAAGCAGTGTTTTAAAGCCAAGTGTGTGTGTGTGTGTGTGTGTGTGTGTGTGTGTGTGTGCGTGTGTGTGCGTGTGTGTTTTAACACACCATAGATGAAGTGTAAGAAACAGTGTTAACTTAAAACAGCAGAATTAGACAGCAGCACACACACAGAGAGAACAGTATGCCTGGTATCTCAGCTGTGCTGAAACACCAAACATCCAGCGAAAGGCCAAGACACTATATTTATAAAAGATCCACCACGCAGAATTGAATTTAAGACAAAAAAAATTGACCAAAGTGGTCTCGGGAGATGTGCAAGGCTCCTCCGTCTCTCTGATGTGTCAACTGTTTCCACATTAAAAGACAACACACACAGAAAAAAAGGTGAGTGTTGAAAAGCCGTGATGTTTATTTCTCTTAGAATATATATATATATTCTCAGAGAAATACATATTCGCTTTCTATTGACGCTCTCATCCGCCTCCCCGAACGGCAGAAAATAGCTCGGTCTGTCTCACTCTGCGATTTAATGAGAAAGCTAACATGTTCTCCTGAAGACTGCTTACCTTCAGGGCACTTTTTCATTTGCAGCTCTTTCTATTAGACTTCAAGGTGAACAGGCGTCTGCGAGCGGGCCGATCCAGAGCCTGTCAGCGACGGACGGAAACTTTATTTTGCCTGCTAAGCTGAGTTTGGGGCGAGTTGGAGGAGCTCCGGCTGCTGATTTATGGCAGAGATGCTGCAGTCTTGTGGATCTCAGCAGTGTCATGTTCGGCTTTCTTAACTTGCGGCCCGTACTTCTGTGCGTCGGTGCACTTTATTAAGCATCCCGGTGACATGAAGTTTGGAATTTATAGATTTATTCTTCAAAGTGAGTTTTGGGGGTGGGAGCAGATTTACTGGAGCCATAATAATGATCCTCGAGTAAAAAGCTTTTTTCTTTTGGTGAGTGAGTGTGTGTGAATCCTCTGGCAGGGCCAGCGAGCTCTGACAAATTGTATTTGTTGATTTATAATTGTGACCTCCCTCGCTCATGCTTTCTCTCTCTGTGTGTTTCAGGAGGCTGTGTTGTGTTTATCCAGCAGCCCCATGATCTGGTGGTCGTGGCCGGGCAGCCCGTGACCCTGCCGTGCACCATCACCGGGTATCACGGAATGGTGCTTTGGGTCAAAGACGGACTCGCTCTGGGCGTCAATCGAGATCTGTCCGGTAAGAGAGAAATCATCCGCTGCTTTGTTTGTTGGTTAGTTAGAATACACCGTTGTCTGCATGTGAAGTTGGTTGATTTGCATAATTACATTTGATTTGTAAGGTATTATATTATAATTGCGCAGTTGCAATTAGTGTGAAGTATATATAAAGTACAATCAGCAGCTGTGAATTCGTAGCATTTGAGTTTTCCAAGAGACGATTTTTAAAGGGTTCGTTCACCCAAGAGCATTGTGATAATAATTATTAACCCTCATGTCATTCTAATGCCCTGAGACCTTTGTTCATATTCAGAACACAAATTAACGGTCCCGTGAAGTGCTTTGAAATTTTCAAGTTTCCAAAAGAAAGTGATTTTTTATTTCATGTTTGACGTAATTTCAACTGGATCATGAAGAGAGGGCAATGGTGCCAATAGCGTTTTGTTTTATCACAGCTCTGCCAGTGAGAGTGGTTGAGCTCAAGTGCATCAAACGAGAAGCATTTTGAAGGGGCGGGACATGTCAGATACTAGAGAGCGTTTGATTGGTCAAGATTTGATGAGAATCTGGTCCGCTCAGAGTTCAGAAAGGTACCGAAAAGCATCCTCAAAGCATTCTGTGTGTCTTCAGTAGTTCAATCAGAGCAAACATTGAACAAAAGACGCAATTGTCATGCGCATCTTCTCAATGAAGCATGGTGTGATTTCTAGTTAATCTCCTCTGAAGGCTAGAGGGCGATCTCACTGAAACCCACAAATCTGACCAAAGACACATGAAGAAACCCTGGAAATCCCCTGGGGAAAATGACAGTTGCTGAATAAACAGAAGATTTAACTGCTTTCATTGATTCAGCGTGGCTAATAAACACTTTTTTTCATTGGGGTCATTGCTGTCTATGGAGGATCAGGGAGCTCTCCGATTTAACCTAAAATATCTTTATTTGGGTTCTGTAGATGATCAAATGTCTCAATGGTTTAGAATTGCATGATGGTAAGAAACAATAACAGAATATTCATTTTAGGATGAACTAACCCTTTAAGTTTGAGATCTACACAGTTTTGTTTAGTTTTTGATAAGAGTCCTAGATTTAGTTGATTAAAAATACAATGAAAGCAGTCATTTGAGATTTTTTGTACATATTAAACTAAGCTTTACTGTTTGATTGGATTTTAAAATGTCATTTATTTATTTTGATTTGTATTATTTAGTTTTGTATTAGCTTTTGTTTTGTATTTATTTCTTTATTTTGGATTATTAATAACTGCATAACCCGATTACTGTTAATGTTTCTACCTCATAAATGATTAAACAATGATTAAACGTTAAAGGTATTAACAGCAATTGTTGTCAACATTAATCATAATAAATTTGAGCACCAAATGTGAGAATGTATCCTGTGTCAGATGATTCCTTCAGAAATCACTCTCACATTTGGTGCTCATATTTATTAGGATTAACGTTGGCAACAATTGCTGTTAATACTTCTAATGTTTAATCATTGTTTAATCATTTAGGAAGTAGAAACATTAACAGTAACCGTTTAAAATAGAAGTCTTGGATTAATATTATAAATGTGTTTACTCTCATTTTGGATCAATTTAATGTGTGAATGATGAAAAAAGTAATTTGGGGGGGGTTTGGGTTGGGGGGTATGCTGACTTCAAAGCTATTGTATGCACAAATAAGTAAGTAAATAAATGAATGAATAAATAAATAAATAAATAATAATATATAATTAGTTTAAGGAAAAGTAAAAAAAAAATTATTGCATTTCATCTTTTTTCTCAATACGCTTTATAGTCATATTATTTCACGTTTAAAAGCATTTGATCTTTGCTTGTATTCTTCTGAGTTGTTTGACTAGGGCAGTACAGTAGTAGTTAGTCAGTCTTACCCTTGGGTTATGCAGTTATTATATCTGGCTCTGAGCATTGTGAACTCATTGCCACAGTGTTAGTCAGCAGGTCAGAGTGATTGTTTTGGCTTCCGATATGAAATCGTAAAATGATGAGCTGATAATCATGTGAAATCTGGTGGTGTGCCACGGTAGGCTCTGAAATCATTATAATTGCTGAAAGGATGATGCTGAAATATTACACTGGGCGAAGATCGCCAACATCAATAACCTAACCAACAAAACAGCTTTAAAAAACACGTTCCAGATTTGTATCTCTGATAAATGACTTCTTTTTGAATGATTCAAATTGCACATGAATTTGGTGAGCAACACTTATTTAATGGCATTTGATTACTGGTTTCATTTTAGACCGACGTTTCTGTTTTCTTTGTATATAAAATCACTTTTGGCAAGGCAAGGCAAGTTTATTTATATAGCACATTTCATAAACAATGGTAATTCAAAGTGCTTTACATAAACAGGAGGAAACGAAACTAGAAAATAAAAACAGCAAAGAATAAAAATGATTAAAAACAGATTGAAATGTGTTTAAACAGGTTTTAATGGAATGAAAAAGAAAAAAACACATAATAGTGTTATCTGTGGGACGTAGCACAGTGCTCATTCAGTAAAGGCACAGCTAAACAGATGTGTTTTCAGTCTGGATTTGAATGTACCTAATGTTGGAGCACATCTGATCATCTCTGGAAGCTGATTCCAGCAGTAGGGGGTGCAGTAGTTGAAAGCGGATAAACTCTGCTTTGACTGAACTCTTGGAATTTTTAATTTACCTGATCCTAATGATCTGAGTGTACTGTTAGGTTTGTATTCAGTGAGCATATCTGTAATGTATTGAGGTCCTAGGCCATTTAGTGATTTATAGACAAGTAATAATACTTTAAAATCTTTTCTGAATGTAACTGGGAGCCAGTCTAAAGACCTGAGGACAGGTGTGATGTGCTCTGATATTCTGGTTCTGGTCAGAATCCTGACAGCAGTGTTCTGGATGAGCTGCAACTGTCTGACTGTCTTTTTGGGAAGGCCGGTGAGGAGTCCATTACAGTAATCCACCCTGCTGCTGATAAAAGCATGAACAAGTGTCTCTAAGTCCTCACTGGAAACAAAGCATCTAATTCTGGCAATGTTTTTGAGTTGATAGTATGCTGATTTAGTTACAGCTTTGACATGTCAGTTTATTTGAAGACGTATGCTCAAGAAGAACGTCTTGTCATTGACTCAGTGTATAAAATGAGTACATAAGTTATATAATAAGTTTTAAAGGGAACCTATTATGCCCCTTTTTACAAGCTGTAAAATAAGTCTCTGATGCCCCTAGAGTGTGTATGTGAGTTTTCAGCTCAAAATGCCACACAAATAATGTTTTATAACTCTTTGAAACTGACCCTTATAGGTGTAGATCCAAAATGCGCTGTTTTGCTGACTGTCGCTTTAAATTCAAATGAGATTGTGCTCTTTTAAAAAGATGGTGGGGCTACAAATGCCTGTGTGTCAGCAGATTCAAAACAGGATGAAAATGTCTAAATAAGTGACTCAGAAGAAGGCAGTCTATGGAGATTTCGGTGTTTTTTTGTGCATCCTAAAACTCGGTATAAGCGAAAAATTATTTATCAGAGCTGTCTATGCTAAT
>CAIGQW010005321.1:1121542-1146255 GCA_903798125.1 Danio choprae | reverse complement strand
ATCTATCTATCTATCTATCCATCCATCCATCCATTTATCCATTAGTGAAATATGGTATAATCCATCCATCCATCCAACCATCCATCCATCCATCCATCAATCAATCAATTAGTGAGATATGCTATAATCCATCCATCCATCCATCCATCCGTTAGTGAAATATGTTATAATCCATCCATCCATCCATCCATCAATCCATTAGTGAAATATGGTATAATCCATCCATCCATCCATCCATCCATCCAACCATCCATCCATCCATCAATCCATTAGTGACATATGTGATAATCCATCCATCCATCCATCCATCCATCCATCATCCTTTTAAAGAATTTTTGCTCACCAAGGTTACATTTATTTAGCACTGAAAATAATTAATAACTTTAAAAACAGTCCTTTCAATTAAAATAGCTTATTTATTCAAAGTGATGCAAAGTTGATTTCAGCATCATTACTCCAGTCTCCAGCATCACATGATCCTTCAGAAATCATTCTAATATGCTTGAATTGTTGCTCAAGGTGATACTTTTTTTTTAATGAATGTGAAGTTGCAAAGAACTTTGTTGAAATGCATTTCTTCTGTAGCGTCAAAGCATCCTTTATGATCAATTTAATGCATCCTTGCTGGCAATATGTTTAAATTAAAACACTTCTTACCCTAAACTTTTAAATGGAAATATGTGCGCGCGCAGTTAAACAGATTTATGTTTCCATCATAACACACAGAATCAGTTTTCTACTTTCTTCCTCATTCTTTCTTTATCTCTCTCTCTCTCTAATCTCTCCCTCTCTCTCTATTTTTCTCCCTCTCCAAACTGCGCTGACAACTAGATGTGTCTGTGGCCTTTATACACGGGAAAAACTATTCATTCCTTCTGAGAACCGTATGATTTTTTTTCCAAGCCGTAGGGAGACTTGATTGGTTCCAGGGAAGAAATACCAGCTAACAAATCACACAGGACTGCATGCTCCGAGATCGTCCACCGACCAAATCTCCACGGCCTGATGTGCTACACAGAAATCTGGAGAGAAGATGTTCCGCGTCCTCCATATAACCACTCAGAGACGTCCCAATCGGGGAGAAGCATGCCTCCTTTGCCCCCTAAACTTCTCTGTTACCATGCCGTCTTGAGGTACCCAGTTGCTCAAACTTGTTTGCTGCTTCTGATTGGCCAGGAATTATAAAAGCTGGCAGAAGTCTAATCAGTGAGATATGAGTAATGGGGTCTCAGCTTCCCCTTCTTAGTGAATTCAGCATCTCTGGGACCTTCCCCAACAACAAGCGGCCCGTTCTGGCATCTTCAGATAGTCCCTCCTCTCCTCGTGTCTTACTGGCCTGTGTCTCTCTGGAGCGCTCAGGATGTAGCAGCTGCTTGTTGCCTTTGATTTAGACTTGCCCCAGATATGCTCCCTAATGAGCTGAGTGCCCAATCAATAATTTACCTGAGTCTGAGTGAGAAGCGGGCTGATCAGAGCTGTTTAAAAAGAGAACGGCAATCAGTGCTATTCACAAACTACTTCTTTTTTTTTTGACTCATCCATCCTTTTTTTTCCCCTCTCTCTCTCTTTATTTTTCACACCATTGTTTGTCAGTGTTGTGCAAGTTACTGCTTAAATGTATTTATTTCATCTTATGTTACTGTTTGCAAAGGTAATTAGTCACATTACAACATTACCAGGGCGGTACGGTGGCTCAGTGGTTAGCACTGTCGCCTCACAGCAAGAAGGTCGCTGGTTTGACCTGGTTTTTAAAGTTCAAGTCTTATATGATGCTCAAAATTCCTGTCTTTGAGAATAATTCACATTAACTAAGACTCAAATTCCGATTCATATGTTTTCGATTTAGTTCGATGTCCAATATTATACAAAAACATGACTAAATTGGCTCAGTGATTAGCACTGTCGCCTCACAGCAAGACGGTTGCTGGTTCGAGCCTCGGCTGGGTCATTTCTGTGTGGAGTTTGTATGTTCTCCCTGTGTTGGCGTGGGTTTCCTCCGAGTGCTCCGGTTTCCGCCACAGTCCAAAGACATGCGCTATAGGTGAATTGAATAAACTAAATTGTCTGTAATGTTTGAGTGTATGTGTGAATGAGTGTGTATGGGTGTTTCCCAATACTGGGCTGCGGCTGACGTTTGCTGCTTGTTCAAACTACTTATTTAAAATGAGTTGAAACGACACAATTCCTAAGTGTTTTGGGGGGACAACTTAATTGTTTTATGTACTGAAAGAAATCCTGGGTCCCACACAATAGATTAACAATAAAAGTTAACTTAATAATTTTTACAAATTTAAGTGGATTGAACATAAAACAATTACAATGCAATGCTCAAAATGTGTCATTGTTTTACTGGGATTGTAAGAAATGTAATAATATAAAAAGTAAAATAGTAATGCATTACGTTACTGTACTGTATACTGTACATCAAAAAGTACTCAATTACTGGAAATTGGGGAAAAAAATATGCAGGAGGGCTAATAACTTTTAATAACTCATTTCTAATAACTTTTAACTTTGCCATGATGACAGTACATAATATTTTTCCAGATGCTAATATTCAGCTTAAAGTGGCATTTGAAGGCTTAACTAGGTTAATTAGGCAAGTTAGGGTAATTAGGCAAATCATTGTATAACAGTGTTTTTTGTGGGGCTCACGGTGGCGCAGTGGATAGCATGTTCGCCTCACAGCAAGAAGGTCGCTGGTTCGAGCCTCGGCTGGGTTGGCGTTTCTGTGTGGAGTTTGCATGTTCTCCCCGTGTTGGCGTGGGTTTTCTCCGGGTGCTCCGGTTTCCCCCACAAGTCCAAAGACATGCGGTACAGGTGAATTGGGTAAGCTAAATTGTCCGTAGTGTATGAGTGTGAATGGGTGTGTATGGATGTTTCCCAGAGATGGGTTGCAGCTGGAAGGGCATCCGCTGCGTAAAACATATGCTTGATAAGTTGGCGGTTCATTCCGCTGTGGCGACCCCAGATTAATAAAGGGACTAAGCCGAAATGAAAATGAATGAATGAATGAATGAACAGTGTTTTTTTTCTGTAGACAATAACAAATAAAATAAATTGCTTAAGAGGGCTAATAATATTGACCTTAAAATGTTTTATTCTAGCTGAAATAAAACAAATCAGACTTTATCCAGAAGAAAAAATATTATAGGAACTACTGCGAAAAATCTCTTCCTCTGTTAAACATAATTTGGGAAATTCTACTAATAATTTTTTACTTCAACTGAACAGTATATACTGTAATAGTACTTACTATTGTGCTACTCCCAACCAAATCACAACTTGATGCAAGAAGTAAAACTGTACATTTTGTTCTTCTTTACAGTTCCTCCTGATGACCCTGTGATAATCGGAGCGCCTGTGGTGAGTTTAAGGGCTGGAGACTCGCTAAACCTCACGTGCCATGCGAACAATGCCAAACCAGCCGCCTCCATCATCTGGATCCGCAATGGAGAGGTGATTAACGGTGCGGCGTACACCAAGGTATGACAGATTCAAGAGTATCGACACAAAACTGATGCCTGATGAAACTCTCATCTTATCTGAATGTTACATAAATATGTTCTGGTGTTGATTTAAGGCACCTATTACTTCCAGAAAGGTGGTGATTTTTATGCTGAATGTTCAGATTCAACTATTAAGCCCAAAATATTAAACATTTGAATTTAATGATGCACATTTTGATTGTTTAAACCTAAACATGAGGCCCAAAAACCATTCATTCATTCATTTTCTTTTCGGCTTAGTCCCTTTATTAATCTGGAGTCGCCACAGTGGAATGAACCGCCAACTTATCCAGCATATGTTTTACGCAGCGGATGCCCTTCCAGCTGCAACCCATCACTGGGGCCCAAAAAACATTTCACATTTAAATTTGAAGATGGAAACGTGACTTAAAGGGGTAGTTCATGCAAAAATGTAAATTGTGTCATCATTTACTTACCCTTTTGCTTATGTCTTCTATTAAACACATTTATTTTCCTTCGGCTTAGTCTCTATTTTGGAGTTCGCCACAGCAGAATGAACCGCCAACTATTCCAGCATATGTTTTACGCAGTGGATGCCCTTTTAGCTGCAACCCAGTATTGGCAAACACCCACACACACTCAATCACACACTTTGGACAATTTAGTATATTCAATGCACCTTTAGCCCATGTCTTTGGACTGTGTGGGGGAAACCGGAGGAAACCCACGCCAACACGGGGAGAACATGCAAACTGCACACAAAAATGCCAACTGACCCAGCTGGCACTCGAACCAGCGACCTTCTTGCTGTTAGGCGACAGTCCTAACCACTGAGCCATCGTGCCATCCTATTGAACACAAAAGAAGATATTTTGAAGAAAGCTGAAAACCTGTAACCATTGACTTGCATAGTAGGAAAAACAAATACTATGAAAGTAAATGGTTACAGGGTTTAACATTTTCCAAAATATTTTCTTGTTCTCAATGATGAGTAAATGCTAGTTTTTGGGTGAACTGTCCCTTTAAATAATTGAATGACCAGCAATAGTTTCAAGAGTGTTGATCCACTGTAAATAAAATCATTGACCTAGATTGGTTAAAAATAAAGTCTTAACCAGTTCTGTTTTTTACGTTGAAGTTCTTATATGATGCTCAACATTCCTGTTTTTGAGAATAATTCACATAATTCACAGGGGTTCCGTTTTGTCAAATTTACCCTGCTTTTAGCTTAATTCTCCAACATGTTTACAGCAATGCCACAGTGTTTAAAAAAAGAACATTATTGGCCTACTGAAGCAAATAAAACGAAACACAACCTCACATCATTTGTTTCTGAAAATGAATAATCAGTGTCTCAACATCCATATGAAAGCATCTGGCTGTCAGTCTTTGACATGACTGGACTTTGCTTCTCAGCGCCCCCACACCTTGATGCTCAGGACAAGAATAGCATGTGTTGTTATATATATTTTTAAGTGAGGTGTAAATCGCCGTCATGCATGAACGAATGATATTTTTGCACTTTTACACATAATAATCCATGATCACATTACACAATACTGAAACCGCACGTCAAAATAACACATTGTGAATATTTTTTTCCCAAAATTAAGCAAATCATGTTTTCAGGGGAGCCCATGCTCCCCCGTAGTTCGCACCCTGCCGTAGTGTATGAGTGTGTGTGTGTGTGTGTGTGTGTGTGTGTGAATGTGAGAGTGTATAAGTGTTTCCCAGTACTGGGTTGCAACTGGAAGGGCATCCGCTGTGTAAAACATATGCTGGAATAGTTGGCGGGTTATTCCGCTGTGGCGACCCCTGATGAATAAGGGACTAAGCCGAAGGAAAATGAATGACTGAAATATGACTTAAACGTCAGAAATGTATGTAGATATATTCTAACCGGCTACTTAAACGTACACATGCTGCCCAAGAACGCTGTCTGAAATTCAATTTGAGTCTTCAAGCTTGCTTTTTTTTACCACAACACCCAAAAACGCTGTCTAGGTGAATATCTCACTAGGTTTGAAATACTGCCTGTGAGACTTTCTTTTTTTTTGCCTACAGTTGGTATTTTCAATATCACTCCTCTTCCAAACGACAAAAAAAAAAGAAAAGTCTCTCATGAAATCCCGCACTCCGCCTGACTGCGTGTCCTCGAAACGCTCGGCTCTGTCAAATTAATGACAAGTGAGGACTAATTTTTAATTTAATCCTTGGGGCGAAGGGAAGCTGTAACGCAGTGCTTTAAATATGTCATAATGGAAAGACATTCCAGCGCTCCATTATGAATGTGTTCCTCAGCAATTTGCTCAGTTTGTCAGCTTTAGGAAGGAAATGGAGAGAGGAGGAAATGTGTTTAAAGGGCCGCCCGTGTTATGATTGGAGAGCGTAATCTGCTCGTTTTGAGCAAGCCGAACCCCTCAGCGACCCACCAGAGAGAGTCCCTTCATTAATTAACCAGGCCTAATTTAGACACAAGCGAGCTAGACAGGTTACTTTTTTTTCTTACACTTGGGAGACTCTTTTAAATGCTTCTGAAATGATCGAGTGCCTCCATGAGATGGATAAAAACAAAGCTGTTCACGTCCCAAAAGTCAGTCAGTGTAAATGGGATATTAGATGAGAGACAAACGGCTCGTTTTAATGAAATTGGGAGGCTTGTAAAGCGCTGATTCTGGAACGCCGGGACACAGCCGTCTGCCGAAGTGAACGGAGTAAAGCACGGAGGAATTACTTAGGATTAATCTGTTAAACATGTTCAGAGGTGCTTCTTCAACCTCCCGCTTCCTCCGTTTTCACAGTAAATGTGTGTTTTTCCTCGCCGCAACTCGGTGTGTCAACACGATTAAGGAGGAATTGAGATTACGGGACGGTTTCACGCTGATTTTCAGCTTCTTCTATTGAATTGACACCACAGTAAGGCTGGAAATCAACAGTGCTGACAAAATAGCCATAATGCGGTTGATCACACACTCACACGCTGTAGCAGTTTATTATTATTATTTTGTTGTCTGTACTAATGAATACTCTACTTGTTTTTTAAAAAAACACTAGATATAAATGAAATCAGTACATAAAACGGTTATTTACAAAGATGATCAAGAAACAACGGTGTTCACTGTCATTGTGGCTATTTATCTGCTGCAAACTCAGGTCTGGGTAGGTCTACAACACGGAGAATACAACCAGCCTCTGCAGGAGCTGAGAGAGCTGCTCCTATTGGCTGTCGCTCAAGAAAGTCGCTTTTCATTTGCATAAAGTTGAAGAATTCTCAACTTTGTCGCATCACTCGACATGCCCACCTTGACGCCAACGGTCGCTGTCGCTCGCGTAGACGAAGGTCGTCGGAGGTTGTGCGCTCTCCATTGAAATGAGCAGTCGCTTGTCGCTTTGCTGCTGCGAGCCGCTCGTCGTTTGAATGAGGCTTGAGTCGACTTGCGGCGCCGGTGTGCATACCCTGATATAAACCTATGTTTACAAATCTAAAATGCATGGCACTGCGTGGCATGTTGTAGCGCGTCACATCCAGTGTGCGACCCCCTTTACCATGGTCTTGCTGCAGACAGTTACAACCCTTTTTGCATCCTTGTTGGAACTCACACTGCCAGCAATCGAAGATTTATGTTTACTTGGCAAGCTGAACGCATTCTGTACTGTGCAAGAGACACGGAAGAGATTGATTGACAATGGTCTACAGCCAATCAGGACGCAGAACACAATGCGGTGTAAAAAAAACAAAAAAACTAAGAGGCCGTTAAGGGTAAACCGTGGTATAGCGAGGGACCACTGTATACAAAATAATATTTCAAGAGTTCACACTTTGCTGATGATTGGTTATGAAGCTTGTTTGGCATGCTGTCCCGGAAGAGAGCCCTGAGCTCATAGATCCTCGAGCCATGGGCTCCCTCCCGTTTGCAAGGCGAGAGGGGAGTTTGAGCTCAGGTAGATCTCGAGAACTCCCCTGCTGTAGTAGCTAATGAACAGATAGTGATTGCTCTTGAGATGACTACTTACTAGGAGCATGTCTATGATGCCGATTTGGATTAGTCAATTCACTTAAGTTGCATGTTTTTGGACGGTGGGAGGAAACCGGGGAACCCGGTGGAAACCCACGTGAGCACGGGGTAAACTCCACACAGAAACGTCAGCTGGCTTGGTAAGGACTAGAACCAGTGGCGTTTTTGCTGTGAGGCAACAGTGCTAACCACTGGGCCACCGTGCCACTCATCTAGGAAAGGAGGAGTAGGGGTGGAAGGGGGGATTCTTCAAAACAAAGATGGCTGTTATATGAAACTTAGGGTATTTATAGTGGCTTAGGAATCGTGTGATTGGTGAATCATGAATTGGATAATGCGGGACCAGCCGCAGCAATCATAAGCACGTGATCCTCTCGAAATTAGCTTATAAATAAACTTCACATAACAGTAAGGGACTGTTGTATATCAATGATGACAAACTTTTTCAAATATGGCTCCACTGTGATCCATAAATAGAGACCTTTAATATGTATATAGCTTTAAAACAAAAAAAGCACTTTTCATTTTTGACCTAATCACATAATATTTTAAATAGATGATTTATCATTTCGATAGATTTTTGTCATAGATTTGAAATCTGTTTTGATCTTGACAAGAGCATAGATTAATCGTCTGAATAAGTACACGTGTAGTGAGTTATACAATGTAATTATGATGAAGTAACGTTTGACCGTGCGATTTAATAATGTTAATAAAAGGAACAGACGCTGAAATGTTCCATTCACATATAAAGATAGTGTAAACGTGAAACATTTTCACAACTAGTGGCAGATACATATGGAAACACAGGTGTTTCATTTCTCAAGATTCAGGGAAATATTCACACGTCTGCATGTTGGATTGAGCTTAACTCGATTTGTGCGCCTGAAACTTTGATTTATAACCGAACACACTGAATGTCTAATGACTGCAAAGCCTCGTCTCATCATAACATATTTACCTTTTGGAAAAAATGTCAGATGATAAAAGCACAAGAGATTTGAATTTTTCTTTTTTTTTTCTTTCTCTCTCTCTCTCTCTCTTTCTCTCTCTCTCTCTCTCTCTCTCTCTCTCTCTCTCTCTCTCTCTCTCTCTCTCTCTCTCTCTCCAGGAATGGAGCTGCACTCTTTTATTGCGTTATTTGATTAATTCCGCGAGAGAATCTGTTAGAGCTGCGAGGCAGTAGGGTGTTTTAGATGAAGTCAATATCCTTCAAATATCTGTACCAATTTTTTAATAATCTTTCCTCTATAAACACGGCTGCTCCACAATAGCTTGAATAGAAGTGCGGGTAATATATCGCTGCTTTGTGACTGACGTGTGATGTGTGTGTGACCTCTGCGCCGATCAAGAATTCTTGACTAATACTCTCGACATTGAGCGAGTCTGATAAAGCAAACATGTCAGAAATACTCTCAGGCCTAGTATTTATGTATATACAGTGCTCAGCATATATAAGTACACCCCTCACAAATCTATCTTTTAAATTCATATTTTTAATAGGAGGCTATGCAATATTAAATTTGTGCATATGCATTAGATTAGTCAGTACTGAAGCCAAATCTGGAGCTAATCTAACAAAACAACTTACGATAACGCTCCAAAAACTAGCACACCCAAATGTATATGTCATAGAAAATATTAAATACAAATTTTAAAAAGAGGAAAAATCAAGAGAAGCAAAACAATTGAACAATTTTGTTGAAATGGTGTAGTTTGTCATTTTTTTTGCAATATTTTGCATGAATTTAATTGTATTATCTTTCCATTTCTAAATATCTTTAGTGACTAAACTATTGTTTTAATAAATATATCTGTTTAATAAATCTGTTTGGTTTAAATGCACCAAACTACGTTGCCTATATTTACTGAGAAATGGATAAAAATATTCATTTCTAAAATGGGTGTACTCAATAATGCTGAGCACTGTATGCATTTATGTATCTAGTCTATAACCCCAAATCAGAAAATGTTTGGACAGTATGGAAAACACAAATAAAAAAAAGAAAGTAGCGATTTCCATATTTATTTTGACTTGTATTTCATTGCAGACAATATGAACACAAAATATTTCATGTTTTGTCTGGTCAACTTTATTTCATTTGTAAATATACATCCTCTCCTGTCATTCAGACCTGCAACGCATTCTGAAAAAGTTGAGACAGGAGCAGTTTAGGGCTAGTAATCAGGTAAACTGGTTAAGTAATGGTGTGATTTGAAACAGGTGATGTCAACAGGTGATTGTAATTATGATTTGGTACAAAAGCAGCATCCAAGAAAGGTCTAGTTCTTTAGGAGCAAAGATGTGCCGAGGATCGCCAGTTTGCCAACAAATGCGTGAGAAAATGATTAATATTAAGTGCATAACATAATTAAGTGCATAACATAATTAAAAGATTCAAGGAATCTGAAGAAAATTTTGTGCATAAAGGACAATGGCGCAAGCCTAAGCTGAACAACCGTGATCTCCAATCCCTCAGGCGGCACTGCATCAAGAGTCGTCATTCATCTATAAGCGATATCACCACATGGGCTCAGGACTACTTTGGCATACCTTTGTCAAGTACCACAATACGTAGTTACATCCATAAAGGCCAGTAAAAACGGAACTGTGCCAAAATGAAGCCCTATGTTAACAGTGTCCAGAAGCACTGTCGACTTCTCTGGGCTCAGAGGCATCTGGGATGGACCATCACACAGTGGAAATGTGTACTGTGGTCAGATGAATTAGTATTTCAGGTATTTTTTTTGGAGAAACGGACTCCGTGTGCTCCGGACCAAAGAAGAAAAGGATCATTCAGAATGTTACCAGCAACAAGTTCAAAAGCCAGGGTCTGTCATGGTATGGGATTGTGTCAGTGCCCTTCCCAAAGGTAACTTGCACTTCTGTGATGGCACCATTAATGCTGAAAAGTTCATCGAGATTTTGCTTTACTGTTCCAACTTTTTTTGAAATGTGTTGCAAGAACCAAAATTGGAATATGTGTTTATTTAAAAAAATTAATAAAATCATGAGCAATACATTAAATAATGTGCTGTTGTATTGTCTGAAATCAAATACAAGTCAAATACAAAGTCTATTCTGACTTGTCCTTTTCCTGTTATCTCCTCGTTATTAGTAGTAGTATTTCTACCATTGTCATTATTCAGGTTGTTGTTGTTGTTGTTGTTGTTGTTGTTGTTGTATTAGTCATCGTAGTCATTGTAGTAGTCGTAGTAGTCAGTGTAGTAGTCAATGTAGTAGTAGTAGTAGTTGTAGAAGAGGTAGTAGTTGTTGTTGTGGTGGTGGTGGTGGTGGTGGTGGTGGTGGTAGTAGTAGTTGTTGTAGCTGTTGTGGTAGTAGCAGTAGTAGTAGTAGCAGTAGTTGTTGTTGTTGTGGTGGTGGTGGTGGTGGTGGTGGTGGTAGTAGTAGTTGTTGTTGTTGTAGCTGTTGTGGGAGTAGCAGTAGTAGTAGTAGCAGTAGTTGTTATTGTTGTTGTTGTTGTTGTGGTAGTAGTAGTAGTTGTGGTAGTAGTAGTAGCAGAACTTGTTGTTGTGGTGGTGGTAGTAGTAGTAGTAGTAGTAGTTAAAGTGGTGGTAGTAGTAGTTGTGGTAGTAGTAGTAGCAGTACTTGTTGTTGTGGGGGTGGTAGTAGTAGTAGTAGTAGTAGTAGTTGTTGTGGTGGTAGTAGTAGTAGTTGTTGTTGTTGTTGTTGTTGTTGTAGCTGTTATGGTAGTAGCAGTGGTACTAGTAGTAGTAGTAGTAGTAGTAGTGGTGGTGGTGGTGGTGGTAGTAGCTGTAGGAGCAGTAGTAGTTGTTGTTGTTGTTGATTTTGCTGCCATTATTACTATCATTACTTTATCACTACATTACTATCATTGTTGTCATTCCCCACCACTGATTGGTTTTGTTTTATCTATCTATGCATCTAAATTTTATTGATATAAATATATTATTCGCTATTTTTTTTATATTTATGACCCATAATAATACGCTTTCTACTGTTATGCATGTTGTATATTTCTTTATGTTCTCTTATTTATGTACTTTGACCTGTCCACTCTCAGGTCAGAAATATTCTCAGAAATACCCTTCAACACATGCTGATTTGGTGCTCGAGACTCAAGGGTTGTTGGGTAGATGGTCTGTTCAGAGGCCGCCGACAGAGAGGAGCTGATTGCGAGGTCTGCGCTCCGTTTTTGACCTACACTCAAGAGCAATGATGGTCTACCGTCTCGAATTGTTTAGCTTGTTGTTGTTTTTTTGTGTATGTGAGAAAAAAACGACCCGTTGACCATCTGCGAAGTGCTGCACTTTGGGCTTATTTACGCTTAACCACTTCCCATGTTTTCTCTGATCAGACAGCTGTCCACATGTGAAAACAGCAGGTGTAAATGTCCTCCGAGACGGACTGAAAAGCACTTTTGAGACTCGTTCCAGATGCAACTGGACAAGTGTAAATGCTCGTATGTAAATATTTAAATTATAGTTCAGTGTGTGTAATTGCGCTGATTGACATATTGGTTGCCATGGTAATGCTCTGGCATCTTGCTCATTTGGTATCTACTATTTTTAACCACCTTAACTGAACTATCATTAGTAGAGGTGTCTGCTTGGCGGAATTCATTTGCAGTGTTGCCATGTCCACTTATTTTAAGCATGTTTGGGATTGCTGTTTGAGCTTGGCTTATACTGTTTATTGTGACAGTTGTTAAAGATACCTGAGGAAGGTCACTTTTTTTTGGTTTTATGTCCAAATAGAAGTTTATTCATTCATTCATTCATTCATTTTCCTTCGGCTTGGTCCCTTTATTAATCAGGGGTAGCCACAGCGGAATGAACCGCCAACTTATCTAGCATATGTTTTACGCAGCGGATGCCCTTCCAGCCGCAACCCAGCACTGGGAAACACACATACGCGCTTTCTTATTAAATTCAATTCAATTCAATTCACCTATAGCGCATGTCTTTGGACTGTGGGGGAAATCGGAGCACCCGGAGGAAACCCACGCCAACACGGGGAGAACATGCAAACTCCACACAGAAACGCCAACTGACCCAGCCGGGGCTCGAACCAGCAACCTTGCTGTGAGGCAACAGTGATAACCACTGAGCCACCGTGCCGCCCCCAAATTATTATTGAAGTTACTGAATTTATTTATTTATTTTTGTTTGTTATTTTTAGCAAGATTTGGCAACACGGATGAGTCAAGGCTGGTTCTTTGATTTCCCTTCGATTTCTTGCACATTGCATACAGATGAGAGATATCTAAATTCAATTTATGCCACTTATAATCATTTGTCGAGTATAGTTCCATGCTAGTGGATTACTTATCAGTTTTTAATTATTGTTTTTGTTCAATTTAAGTTTTTGTTCAATTTTAATGCTAGTTTGCTAGTTTTTAATTATTAGTTATTGTTTGTTATGTTTGAGATTTCAGAGTGTGTCAGTGTAGTTTTTTTTAATAATATTTCTTTCTTGTTTTAGATGAAAGTTTAAAACCTAACAGGTGATTTGGTTTATGCGGTAAATGCCCATTTCACAATGGATCCAACACCCCTTTTTTCGTGCATGTCTCTTTAAATGTAAATGAGCTGCTGATCCCTTCCCTTTTCTACTGGGCGGTGCTAAAGCGACAGTAATGTAGAAACAGGTGTTGATCTTCTTCTGTGGAGGCGGAGTTTAGTCAAAATATCACATAATAAAGTGTCACATCAATTGTTTTCAGTATAATCTGTTTTTAGACTAAGTATTTGAGTTTGAAAGTACAATAACCCTAACCTATGTTAAAAGATTTTTGTTAAAAGAATTTTGATTTGCTTTAAAGGGATAGTTCAAACTAAAATGTAAATTACCTCATCATTTACACTCCCCCATGGGGTTTAAACCTTTACGAGTTTCTTTCTTCTGTTCAACACATAAGAAGATATTTTGTAGAATGCTGGTTGCTGGAAACCGTTGACTCTGACTCCAGGACCGAGTTTGGACACCCCTGGGTTAGTAAACGACAGAATTAAACATTTTGTGTGAACTACCCCTTTAAGTTCTATTAGGTGATTTGATAACCTTTTTTCAGCAGCATGCATGTGGCATTAAAAGTGTTGCTTTGTCCACTTCTACAATCCTTCCACTTGAAATAACTCATGAAAAATAAAAAACTGTGCATAAATGTTGTTCTCATTGATGTGAATTTTCATATAGTGCTAAAATCGATCGGATTTGTGTTCATTTTACAGAAACGCATATATATGGTCAAATGCTATATTCTCTCCACTGGTTGCCAGTCAAGTTCAGCATTGATTGTAAGATTGTATCCCTTCTTTTTCAACACAACTCTTCCCCAAAATATCTCTTAGGCTCTCATACATCGACCAGGTCACTCAGATCAGGTAATCAGACACTGTTGACTGTTCCAAGGTCCAAAAAGAAATCGAAAGGCGACCGCACATTTGCTGTGGTAGAGCCACAATTGTGGAATGGTCTTCCCTTGTACATTCGAGAGGCATCCTCTTTAGAGGTTTTTAAGTCTCAGTTGAAGACACGTTCGCTCAGTTTAGCATTCGATGCACTCTAAGAAACTGCTTGTTGTGGAATTTCTTTTTTAATTTAACCCTTGTGTGCTGTTGGGGATGTTTTCATCCACTCTGGGGGGATTTTGAGTTTTACTTTGGCCACAACTTTCTCTGTGTTTCAGCAAATGAATGATTTTTGCTGACAAATCTTATATTTACACATATTTTGGGAAAATGCTTTGAAAGTCCAAAATTCAGCAATACACTCTAAAGATTTACTACATTTTTGTTATGTTGGTGGCTGTTTTCGCCCCATTCACTTCCATTATAATGACATTTTTTGATTGCAAGGCCATGACACAGTATAATCATTTATTCTTGATTGTTGCTGGTTTTCCCTGTTGGGAAGAGGTACAATTTTTACTGTTGATCATCAGTTGCGGTGCAAAAAAACGTAGTTTCTGGCTTTTATATGGAGTATAGTGTATATGTGTGTGCGTGTGTGTGAGAGTGTAAGAGAGACCTTTGCACACCTACCTTCATATGTCTGAGAAAATCAAAATAAGTCCCTCAGCTCTCAAAATAGTAAACATAGTAAGTGTATTCATGCACACACACACACACTATAATCTGCTGTTTTACTCCATAGAACTCCATATAAAAGCCAGAAACTTTTCTGCACAGGCCTATCTAAAGGGTTAATACTGCCAACGGATGATCAACAGTCAACATGACTATGCTGTCATGGCTTTGCAATAAAAAAATGTTGATTATAATGGAAGTCAATGGGGCAAAAACAGCCACCAACATAATGAAAGGGTAGTCAATTTGAACAGTACACAAGGGTTAATGTTTGTACTTGTTTTGTCCGTCTCATTTGTTATGTAAAGAAGTTGAAGAATTTAAAGAAGTTGAAATGTAAACTGAACCGCAATCAGTATCTGATCTTAGAAAATACATTTCCTAAGCTCTTCATATGTGTGTATTCTCTTGCAGACTCTGCTGCGAGACGGCAAAAGAGAAAGCACAGTGAGCACGCTCCACATCTCGGCCTCGAACATCGAGAGCGGTCAGCAGATCACCTGCCGGGCCTCCAACAAAGCGGCGCCCAACGGCAAAGAGGCCACAGTCACCATCGACATCCAACGTGAGTGAATCTTCAAAGATAATTAACAGTAGACACACACTCCAGCTCCAGATCCCGCGACCTGCATTCTGTTCTGAGCGCTTCTTGTGTTTTCCTGTCTACGCCGATAAATTATTCACATGTGAAAATCCGCTATGTGCTGTCCTATTTTCTTTCTCCAAACAGCCGTTGTGTATGCATGCGATCTGATGTCTGAGCACATGTCGTACTTCGCTGCACACAGACACACAAGACTTGACACCATTTTTTTGTTTTGGTTTTCCTCGTTTTAGTCTCGGAGAAGCGTTTGTAAAAGTGACAGTTTCTCAGCACGCACGCAAAACACAGCGACGGATTTTTTTGACTAAGCTTTAAGCTGTTTATTGTGGACACAAATGCTAATTGTTAGCTTTTAGACACTGAAGAATTGAAACACGAGCAGATCCTCTTTCCGCATGCAAACGTTTTGCTTATTTTTATTTATAGCAGTCGTAAGCTCCGCTGTCAAAAAGTGTATCTGAAAAGGGGTAGTATGAAAGGCCTTAACTAATTCAGCGCGAAGATTAGCATTTGATGAAATATTTCTGACAATGTATGCACAGGGAACAAAGGCGTCCTTTCGGCTCTCTCAAGTGTTGAAAGATATTAGCTCTGACTAATAAAGCAGAAAATAGATCATATTGAAAGATCCACAAGTTTTGACAGCTGCTTTCTTCATGTCTGTAAAGTCGGTTTTATTGCCCAGAAGGAAGGCGCCTCGGCACAATGGAGCTCAAATTCATGAGTTGAAAGCGTAGAAACGAAAGCGTTTGTCTGGTTTTTTCGCTCCTCCGGACTCGGTCCAAATCGTTTTGTCACGGAAAACAATGGAAAACTTTTACCCTAAGCCTCTTTCTTCTCTGCGAAGCCTCTGATTGGTTAGGTTTGTTGATGTCATTGGAGTATGAGCGAATGAAATGTTTAGTTAAATTAATCACAATTCAATAAATCCAGGGACGGCACGGTGGCTCAGTGGTTAGCACTGTGGCCTCACAGCAAGAAGGTCGCTGGTTCAAGCCTCGGCTGGGCCAGTTGGCGTTTCTGTGTGGAGTTTGCATGTTCTCCTTGTGTTGGCGTGGGTTTCCTCCGGGTGCTCCGGTTTCCCCCACAGTCCAAACACATGCGCTATAGGTGAATTGGATTAACTAAATTGTCTGTAGAGTACGAGTGTGTGTGAATGTGTATGGGTGTTTCCCAGTACTGGGTTGAGGCTGGAAGGGCATCCACTGCGTAAAACATATGCTGAAATAGTTGGCGGTTCATTCCGCTGTGGTGACCCCTGATAAATAAGGGACTAAGCCGAAGGAAAATGAATGAATTAATAAATCCATATCAGTCAGGTTTACTCCATCATTTTTCAGCATCATTGCTCCAGTATTCAGTCTTGCATGAATCTTTCTAATATGCTGATTTGCTCCTCGGGAAACATGGAAAGGTACATTAAACTGATCCAAAGTGACAATAAAAAAATGATGATCAAAGATTTAAATTTCACGAATGTGCTTTTGAACTTTTGCAAAAAAATATATTAAGCAGCAAAACTGCTTTCTGTGACGATAATAATAAGAACTGTTATGAATAACTGAACAGCAAATCGTCATGTCAGAAGCATTTCTGAAAGATCAGGTGACATAAATGATGCTGAAAAAATCAGCTTTGCATCTCAGGACTAAATTACGTTAGCACTGTGGACTCCCAGCAAAAAGGTCGCTGTTTCGAATCCTGGCTGGGCCAGTTGGCATTTCTGTGTGGAGTTTGCATGCAAACTCTCCCCATGTCCCCTTGTTCCCGTGGGTTTCCTCCGGTTGCCCCCACAGTCCAAAGACAATGCGCTACAGATGAATTGAATAAACTAAATTGTCCGTAGTGTGTGTGTGAATGTGTATGGGTGTTTCCCAGTGCTGGGATGCAGCTGGAAGGGCATCCGCTGCTTAAAACATATGCTGGAATAGTTGGCGGTTAATTCCGCTGTGGCGACCCCTGATAAATAAGGGACTAAGCCGAAGGAAAATGAATGAATGAATGAATGAATGAATGAATGAGTGAATGAATCTATATCAGTCAGGTTTACTCCTACTACTCTTTTGGGGGAAAGTTTTTAAGGTCTTTTATGCCTAACAAGGCTTTAATGGAGTTACAGTAAAAAAATATATAATTAAGTGAATTATTATTACTATTTAAAATAACTGATTTCTATGTGAATACATTATAAAATGTAATTTATTCCTTTGAAACAAAGCTGAGTTTTCAGCATCATTGCTCCAGTATTCAGTCTTGCATGAATCTTTCTAATATGCTGATTTGCTCCTCGGGGAAACATGGAAAAGTACATTAAACTGATCCAAAGTGACAATAAAAATATGATCAAAAATTTTAATTTCACGTGCTTTTGAACTTATGAATATTTCTGCAATGATAATGATAAGATCCATTATGAACAACTGAACAGCAAATCGTCATTCATTCATTCGTTTTCCTTTGGCTTAGTCCCTTTATTAATCTGGGGTCGCCACTGCAGAATGAACTACCAACTTATCCAGCATGTTTTACACAGCTGATGCCCTTCCAGCTGCAACCCAGTACGGGGAAACACCCATACACACTCATTCACAGACATACACTACGGCCAATATAGTTTATCCAATTCACCTATACCGCATGTCTCTGGACTGTGGGGGAAACCGGAGCACCCGAAGGAAACCCACACCAACACGGGGAGAACATGCAAACTCCACACAGAAATGCCAACTGACCCACCTTGGACTCGAACCAGCGAGCTTCTTGCTGTGAGGCGACACTGCTAACCACTGAGCCACCGTGTCGCCGCAAATCGTCACGTCAGAAGGATTTCTGAAAGATCGCGTGACACTAAGTGATGCTGAAGAAATCAGCAGTTATTGTAAAAGTTCAACGATATTTCACAGTAACGGTTGAATTAAATGCAGCTTTGTTGCACATCTCGAGTACAGTGAAAGTTTGACTTTGCTTCCCACTCTGAATGTCAATATAAAGGAGAGATCAAAGAAGAATAACAAGAAATGTGTAAGAATCAAATATACAATAGATCAATACATGTAATACCGCAATGTAGAATCTGCGCAAAAAGAAATCCATAACCGGGTTAGAGTGTATGTCAGGGTGCATTTGACCCATTTCACATTCTGAAAGCTGCCGAAGAGAGACTTCTTTCAATAACATTAAAAGTAATGATTCCAAACTTTGGACTGATAGTATATGTGTAACCCGGTGAAAATAGCTACAAATAAGCTAACTGCTGCTGTCAGGATTCATTTGTCTCTCGGCTCACTTGAACTTCCCTTTAGCCTCTTTATCGGAATAATTTACAGCGTGTCTGTGCTGTGGTTTGGTTTGAGATGCGACGGCTCTAACGTGAGGAAGCAGTTCAGTGAAGTGGAGAGCCGCTGTAGGCCTGGCGCTCCAGGAACATGTGCTGGCTAAATAAGTGATGACTGAAAGCAGAGAGGTGCAAGAGCCTTTGGGCCGCGACGGGCCACCGGGACCCCCAATCGACACCACAGGCCCTTTACTGACGCTGCGTAACATCAATATTCATACAAGACAGCTGTTAAGTAAGGTGCCATGATGGAAGCGTGCTTTGTGGTAGTTGGAAGAGTGTGCAAAAGTTCTTTTCCTCCATTCCTGGGGATTGTTCACTGAAAACTCTCTCATTATGGGACTTTTCCACACAGTGTCAGTTGCGCGTTAAATTAAATCATTCCATGGTCTGTTGAAATTCTTGATTCTGATTGGCTGCACTGTAAAAAAATGCTGGGTTCAACACAGTTTTTACAAATTTAAGTGGATTAAGCATAAAACAGTTAAGTTGTCCTGATGAAATGTCAAGAATTGAGTTGTTTCAGCTCGTTTTAAATAAGTACTTTGAACAAACAGCAAAACTTTTTTTTTGTTGTTGAATTATTTAATGCAGATCCAGTTTTATGCTGCTTCTCGATCAGCTCCCGAGGACGTTCATCAGTAGGTTGTGTGCACGAATTCGGATACACTGTAAAAAATGCTCCACACTATCGGGACTATGTTGTCCCAACAGGAATCGATTCATTTAGCTTGATTGTTTTTACAAATTGAAGTGGATTGAGCATAAAACAATTAAGTTGTCCCCCCCCCAAAAAAACTCAAGAATTGTGTTGATTCAGCTCATTTTAAATAAGCAGTTTGAACAATAGGGGTGTAAAGATTTATTGTTTCTTCGGTGCACCGCGATTCAGATGCGGACAATTCCCCCACAGTCCAAAGACATGCGCTGTAGGTGAATTGGATTAACCAAATTGGCCGTAGTGTATGAGTGTGTTTGGGTGTTTCCCTGTACTGGGTTGCGGCTGGAAGGAAAAAAGCATATGCTGGAAGAGTTGGTGGTTCATTCTGCTGTGGTGAGCCCTGATAAATAAGGGACTAAGCAGAAGGAAAAAGAATAAATGAATGAATGAACAATTCGAAATGTTGGCTAGATTTTGCCTAACCTGTCTAGCTATCTTCATTCATGTTAAAAATAAACAACTTGTTTGTCATTACGTTTGATGATTTGGGTCACGTGATTCTTATTTCGTGCTTCCAAACTTCCCATGAAGGCACATAGTGTGTATCGATGCACCCTGATTTTCATGGTGCATTGTGCTTGATTTGATACTTGTAGTAATATTATAAATGAATTGTAGTAACATTATAAATGTTAGGCAGCACGGTGGCATAGTGGGTAGCACATTCGCCTCACAGCAAGAAGGTCGCTGGTTCGAGCCTCGGCTGGGTCAGTTGGCATTTCTATGTGGAGTTTGCATGTTCTCCCCGTGTTTGCGTGGGTTTCCTCCGGGTGCTCCGGTTTCCCCCACAATACAAAAACATGTGGTATAGGTGAATTGAGTAAGCTAAATTGTCCGTAGTGTATGTGTGTGTATGGATGTTTGGATTGAGTTGTATAGATGTTTCCCAGTGATGGGTTGGAGCTGGAAGGGCATCCGCTGAGTAAAACATATGCTGGATAAGTTGGCGATAAGTTGGTTTCATTCCGCTGTGGCGACCCCAGATTAATAAAGGGACTAAGCTGAAAAGAAAATGAATGAATGAATTATAAATGTTAAAAATAGTTGCGCTGCTACTGTAAATAATGTTTATGGAAATCGCCATTATTTTAGTCATCTAAAATTAAAATCATAAACTTAGAAGTGTTTATCATAAACACTTTAAAATATATATATTTTAGAGTAGAATAGAAACGTTCACCACAAATTACAAATAATAATAATAATCCAATAAATCCTATTTTTATTTGGTCATGGAATCATAATAATGCATTTTATTAATAATGCGCTTTTCTTAAAGTCAAAGCGCTACAGTAAAATAAAAACAGAAACTAAATACAAAATAGTACAAAATACACCATCAATTAAAAACTAGCTTAAATGAATGTGCCGTAGTCAACTTTTTGGAGCTATTCAAATTTGGTACATTTCGGAAATTAAAAGGAAGTGAATTCCATAATTTGGGGGGTTTGAATAAATCCGCTTTTTATCCCATAGAGTTTACTTTGCATAGAGGTTAATGTGAGGTTAATGTTTTCATACTGCAAAAATGTTTTTCTTACTTGGATTTTTTTTGTCCAAATATCTAAAAATTCTAAAATCAAGAAGCATTTTCAAGACAAGCAAAACATACAGTCTTATTTTAGGAAATGATATGTCAAAATTAAGTGAGCTTTTCCTTAAAACAAGCGAAGCAATCGACCCACAGGGTCAGCAAAATAATTTTATGTCAAAAGAAAGAACAGGATTATTTTGCTTACCCCATTGGCAGATTAGTTTGCTTGGTTTAAGGAATAACTCGCTTCATTTTGGCTTACTATTTCCTAAAACAAGACAGTCATTTTTGCTTGTCTAGAAGATGCTTCTTGATTTAATAATGTTTAGATATTTGGACTAGAAACAAGACACAAAGTGGCACAGTGGCTCAGTGGTTAGCACTGTAGCCTCACAGCAAGAAGGTCACTGGTTCGAGCCTCGGCTGGGCCAGTTGGCATTTCTGTGTGGACTTTGCATGTTCTCCCCATGTTGGCGTGGGTTTCCTCCTGGTGCTCCCACACAGTCCAAAGACATGCGCTATAGGTGAATTGGATTAACTAAATTGTCTGCAGTGTATGAGTGTGTGTGTGTGAATGTGAGTTTGTATGGGTGTTTCCTAGTACTGGGTTGCAGCTGGAAGGGCATCCGCTGCTTAAAACATATGCTGGAATAGTTGGTGGTTCATTCCGCTGTGGCGACCCCTGATAAATAAGGGACCAAGCTGACGGAAAATGAATGAATGAATGACAAGGCACAATTCTAAGTAGGAATATATATATATATATATATATATTTTTTTAATTAATTAATTTATTTATTTATTTTTTTGCAGTGCAGAAACATATATAAGTCTGCGATATGTTAGTCCGCACATTTTTTTTACGGACTTGATCATTTTTTGCAGAAGCATTAGAACTTTCTGTAGACACATTAGTGTACATGCGTCAGTTACAATAGAATTACAATAGTCCATCTGGGAAAATACAATGGCAACAATAGCTTCCTCGAGGTCTGAGTTGGATAAACATCGACGTAAATTACAAACAAAAAAAACAAGACCTCTACACAGTATCAATGAAAAAAGCCAAAAACCTTGTAGGGCACTGCTCTGAGAACCGCTCTGTGGACTCTTCATGGCATCAGCTTGACAGCATCAAACCAGCATAAACCATCCGGGTCCATTTGGTAAATTCAGAGTGGTTTGAGCCGCTCTGTTGAGCAGGAAAGCCTCAGATATATGTGCATTCCTTTAATCAGTTTGGCCCTGAGCAGATGGTCTTCAGAGTGCTGGAGTTAAGGGTTCATATCGCTCCTCATTGATATGGGTGCTACTTTTTAATTAGTCTGACACCCTCCGAGACTTCCATTCCAGATTCCATTGATTATTTCCATGGAAGCGAATGTTGGAGAGAGAGAAAAAACGACTTGATGATGGTGAGTAATGGAAATCGTGAGAAGTTTCTTGGTGCTTCTTCTTCTCGCATCACCATTTGGATAAGGATCTCATGCACTAGATACACAAATTAATCAGCGACGTGTTGACATTCACATCTCCAACACTCTCCTTCCTCCATTCGCATGTTCTCGCTTTGAAAGGTCATCATTGCCTCTGAACCGCGTTCGGTAATTAAAACTTCATCATTAAACAACACGTTTCATATTTCATAAAAGTGCATCGCGGCCCACATCAATCCGTGTCCGCACTTCACTTCGTTTATTCTTTCTCGCGACTCAGAGGAGATCTGGCGTTATCGTAAAGCCGACTAATGTTCTTCAGAGCGAGGGCTGCTGATAACTCTATCTGACCCTTTGCTGGAGCGTGGAGAGACGATGTTGGCCACTGTTAGCTCGTGGGCCTCGGCGTAGCGGTTCGTTTAAGAATCAGCACCCAGGAGAGCGACTCTCGGCTTCTCAAAGTAATTGCCTTGTAAATAAGAGCGGGATTGAGACAATGCTGTTTGTTAGGAATAATTAATGACCACATGCGCACACGGAGCCGCGTCTGGAGGCCTCTTGTGAGCTCCTGTCGGCTGAACGCACTCACTCCACACAAAAGAAACTGACAAGAGGTGCTTTATCAAGCTGAAGGAAACACTCACTCACCTCCCCCTCGAGCCTTCCATCTAGAATACATGCATGCCTCTACGTTTAGAGGACGTGGTGGTTTCGGTATGCGCATTTGAATGCAGATTTTTTGGGGAAACCTAGAACTCCCGGTGAAACTCCCACAGTCCAGCTCAGACTTTATTTAAAATGAATAGCCACTAACGCGTGTTGATTCGGTGTCGTCTGAGGACTTGGTTTGTTTTTGTAGGCACCCAAGTGGATTCATGGACTACTTGCATTGATCCTCTTGATATAGTTTGGCTTTTAAACATTGTAGCGCTGTAGTTTTCAGTAGCATGAAATCAAAGATCTGTAATAACAAAGTCTTTGTAATGATTTTTCCACTAAAATAAGTATTATTGTGCTTTTGAAATTTTTTAGTCAAAATAATGTGCCCTACTTCTTCAACAACATCTCTGATTGGTGGCTAAGGTGGGATCAACCTGTCAATCTCATGAGATTCACCAATAACAAAACTCAACCATCCTCTTTATTCCTAAATGACAAAATCAAGTGATTAATTCATTTATTCATTCTTAGTCCCTTTATTCATCAGGGGTCACCCCAGCGGAATGAACCGCCAACTTATCCGGCATATGTTTTGCGCAGCGGATGCCCTTCCAGCTGCAACCCAGTACTGGGAAACATCCATACACACTCATTCACACACATACACTACGTATTACACACATAATTTAGTTTATTCAATTCACCTATAGCGCATGTCTTTGGACTGTGGAGGAAACCGGAGCAAACCCACGGGGAGAACATGCAAACTCCACACAGAAATGCCAAATGATCCAGCCATGGCTCGAACCAGCGACCTTCTTGCTGTGAGGTGACGGTGTTAACCACAGAGCCACCGTGTCGCCCCAAGTGATTAATAGCAAATGTTTTTGTTGTTTTATCAGCTTGGGATTTTTCTTTTAATAGAGATTGTAATTCTAACCTCACACACAGACCCACACACACTAGGGGCTGAACGACTTTAGGTTTTTTGAAGTCGACTTTTATGTTATTAAAGTCGAGTTGACGTCGACTAGTCACCAGTGATGTCATTAATAAAACACAAGATGCAAATGTTTTGCAACATGCCACAATTAGCTATTTATTTGCAGGAAATATATATACACATGCAACCTTACCATAATTTTAAAGCACAACAGCTGCATTGTCAACACTGTTCATTTCGTTAACAACGTAACAATAGCACTGGCTATTTTTGTGCTAAACAAATGCAACACATTGATCATTGCAGGTTCTACTAAGAATGTAACAATAACATATATTTTTAGTGTTATTTCATAACAACATAACACACAAAAGACAACAGCTATAAGCCTACTCGCTGTCAAAGTTATGCTCAGATGGATATTTTACTGCTATAATAGTGCAGGCCAAAAAGCTACTCAAAACACACAGGTCATATGTCTTATATACAGTGTGTATTGTATGTATAAATACATCTATATGCAACATTATATATATATATATATATATATATATATATATATATATATAGGGGCCTCACAGTGGCGCAGTGGGTAGCACGTTCGCCTCACAGCAAGAAGGTCGCTGGTCGCTGGTTCGAGCCTCGCCAGTTGGCGTTTCTGTGTGGAGTTTGCATGTTCTCCCTGTGTTGGCGTGGGTTTCCTCCGGGTGCTCCGGTTTCCCCCACAAGTCCAAAGACATGCGGTATAGGTGAATTGGGTAAGCTAAATTGTCCGTAGTGTATGGGTGTGTATGGATGTTTCCCAGAGATGGGTTGCAGCTGGAAGGGCATCCGCTGCGTAAAACATATGCTGGATAAGTTGGCAGTTCATTCCGCTGTGGCGACCCCAGACTAATAAAGGGACTAAGCCGAAATGAAAAT